>NW_026505624.1:0-16620 GCF_026875155.1 Cherax quadricarinatus
AAAATACCAACGTGCTCTTGAAGGGGGAAAAGAAAGGACCGCAGAGAGTATAAGTCAGGGGTCAAGGTGCAAAATCATAAGGAAAAAGATCTTGGGGTGAAGCATCTACCGAGCAAAATTGGGGCCCGCACATAAAACCTAAAAACAACTGCAGCATAATTTGGGGGGCCTGGCAAACTAAGAGCACCTTTCCCGGGAATCTAAATAAGGAATCATTCAGGACCCTGTAATTGTGAAAAATGGGGCCCATTTGGAGTATGCGGCACCGTTTGAAACCTCACTACCAAAATGAAAGGAAATAGAGAAGTGCAAAGGTTTGCTAAGGAGTATGTCTTCCCGAGAAAAGGTAAGGGAAATCGACCTGACAACTGGGAAACAGGAAGATGGGAGGGGATTGGGGATAACAACATATAAATACTGAGAGGAACGACAAGGTGGGCAGAGGCAAGTGTTCCAGAGATGGACACAGCAAAAGGGGTACAGTTGGAAGTTGAAGACTCAGATGAATAAACAGGGATTTTAAAGAAAGTATTTCTTCAGCCAAGAGTGTCAGAAAGTGGAATTTTCTGGAAGTGATGTAGTGGAGGAAAGGAACCATACACGGGTAAGAGAGGTTTGATAACGCCATGAAGGGAAGAGTGATAATAAAGAAGCGGGGCAGGGGAGCTGTGACTCGACCCTGCAACCAAAAAAGTGAAGGTTGAGTCCCGGAGCGCGCACACACACACACACACACACCACACCAACCACACACACACACACATACAAGACACACATACACACACATACACACACACACACACACACATACGCACACACACATACACACACATACACACACACACACACACCACACACACATACCACACACACACCATAACATATCACACATACACTACACACACACTTACACACACAACAACAAAACCACACACCACACACACACACACACACACACCACACAACACCCCCACACTACACATACACATACACACACATACACATACACACACACACACATACACACACATACACACACACACACACACACACACGTACTCATATGAAACAGGCCTAGTGTCTAATTGACTCAACCCGATAAGTCAACACCTGAACATAACGATGCCCCAGAAAGTGGTGCCTACTCTCCCGCTATAGAAGCTGATCCTGTTGAACAGGAACTTTCCCAGGGTAATTCACCTTGCCTACCTAATTTTCCCTTGGAGCCTCCACAGTCTCCCATTAACTCTCACGAGCCTCTGCTTCCTGTAACTGGGAATATCATACCTCAGTTTTCTGATGATGACTCTAACGATTCTAATGAGTCTGTTAATATTACTACCTCTAGTGAAGATGATAGCATTTTTAATATACAAGCACCCACGCAAAAGTTCCCTCCTCCCCTTGACGAGTCCAGCAGGGATAGTGTGGATAACAAACATGACATTACTTGCAGGCGTTCAGGACCGCAGTACACGAGCGAAGTGCAAGAAATAATGGGGATTACAATTTTCCAATTAATGTTCAACATTTCTTTAAAAAACCGTTACCTTTTTGAGGTTGAACTAATAATTACAACCCCGATGTTATACTTTTGAACGAGACAGCTGCAAGAGTTGATCAACATATTAAATTACGTGGTTACTGTATTGGGAGAAATCGAGAGGACCATTTAGTGGTGTAGCCATCTTGTTAAATTAGGCTATACATTTAAAAATATTCATGTTGATGAAGATAACATTCTTGCAATAGAAATGACAAGTCTCATGGCCAATAGTGATAGCATTGGATTTTTTCCCCGAGACAAAAATATATAGAGTAAAATTCCTCTACATAGGATTAAGCAGAAATACTCAACAATTCTAGCGGGAGATTTTAATGCTCATCACCTCCCCTCTTCAACTGTGGAGCTGGTGTTCCATGGGTGACTTAAAAGGAAAACAACTCTTTAATATCATGACAGCTAGAAACTTGTCTTTTTCAAGGCCCATTCTTCAAATCGTACATTGGACCTCACCCAGGAACACCAGATTTTGTATGACAAACAGAGACTGTGACATCTTTCACTGTCATATATCTCCTGGTGGAAATGTAGGATCTGACCATATCCCTGTTATAAATACAACTACAAACTTCTCATTTAGAATCCCTTTTAACCTCCAAAAACCCAATCTTAACACCCTAGGATTTGACCCCTTCAGGGCATATACTGGGTGTGATGAAATTGTGTCATTGGAAAATCTACCTTCCAATGCAATTGATGATGCAATCAGGTCCCTGCAAAATTTCGAATAATTGAAGTACTAATGCACTTGTCAATTAGCTTCCACAAGATATACCAACTATAAACCTACTGGGGAAATTAGAGATAATTTGAGAAATTATCAAGCAGAATGTCGAAGGCATCTTCAAACGCGACAACCACCAGTAGCTACACTGCACCGATTAAGGCAAGAATTTAATTAACATGATTAGTCATCACAAACGGGACTTATGGAAATTGCTAGTTCTTCAAGCAAATTTCAGTATAAACGGAACCAGCAAAATTTTGGAGTAAGATCCGACAATTTTTAGGGGCAAAGCACAAGGCTCCTAATTACCTAGTTCATACCTTTCTGATGAGGATGATGGGGATTTTTGAAATTAAACTTGATGACCCACAGGACCAGGCTAATTTGATGGGTGATGTATGGGAGAAAATTCTTCCCACAATAACAGCCCGTCAATTTAACATAATCATTATCAGTTGGTAAATGAATGGGAGATGAGAACTTGGATGATCTACAACCACTCCCTTTCCATCGATACTTAAAACTCTTGAAGTACCCACCTCTTACTAGACCTATTACATTACTAGAGATAAGTCAGGTTTTTGGAAGAATGAAAAAATAGAGCCCCTGGCCTCTCTGGAATAAAAATGAAACAAATAAAGTTCCTACCCGAAATTGTAAACAGCTTTGGTAAATATTTTTAATGCCATTTTGGGCCTCAGGACATTTTCCAGTTGTTTTTTTAAAACTGCTTAGAAAGATCTTCTTGGTAAGCCCAATAAAGACATCCACCAACCTGGGAACTATAGACCTATTCTTTTCTTGAAGTCACTGGAAAAGTTCTTGAGAAAGTCATTTCCAACAGATTGAACTATTATATGGAGTTTAATCACTTTTTTACTGAAAAACAATTTGGCTTTAGAACTCATAGAGGTACCATCATCAATAAATGTTATTTTGATACTGTAGCAATCTAAAACATCAGGCAATCTTGCCTTTAATTTCCCCCAAGATGTTCTAAGCTTTTGATAGCTTATGCATGATGGCCTTATATATAACTCATTTTACTACCAGACATAATGACTTTTTTCTCAGATTAATAATAATTTTTAACTCAAAGAAAATCCTTCCCCCCTTTCATGGCAGGCGACAGAGCCTTTTTTCCCACACTGGTGTCCCACAGGTTTTTGTCTAAATCCAATTTTGTTCAACATTTTGTGAATGACCTTCCTCAACCAATTTGTGATACCATTGTGACACAGTTTGGGAGATGATGTATTAGTCGTTTCATCAACCCGGTAACGGGAAAAAACAAGTTGAGAGGTCATAGAAAAAATAATATTGAACTTGTAGAAAATCTAATTGGAAAAGAAAAAGGGGAATTACAACTATCCTGACAAGGTCCTTGTTAGCACGATAGGATGTTTTGCCTCAAAAAAAATTGAAGGGTAAAGGAGGTATCTCCATCAAGTACCCTGTACCCTTAAAACCCTAACAAGATTTTGGGGGTACGAATAGACAGGCTGCCCCCATTCAACATTCATGAACTTAAAAGATCAAAAGCCAAAGCCGGTCCTTAGCATCTATTTCGAAAAATCAGCCCTAACATGTCAAAAACATCGTTTAAATGAATAAGACCCAAAACCGAATACCTTGTGTCACAATGTCATTAACAACAAAAGACCAACATGCACGTACAAGGGTCCCGAATAGACTCTTCGCTTCATTACCGATACCAGGAGGAGAGACAGAGTCAAAATGGGAGATTTAACACATACAAAAAAGATATTATGCCAATAAATGTACTCCTCGACACTCTAAAAAGAAACAACTCTCCCCAATGCCAGAACTATACATGCAGATAGAGAACATCCTATACAAGGGTAAAATAACCACGGGTTATAAATCTACCCTCCCCCAAGGGCTCAAGAATGACTTCCCACAGAGGTCGTCGTTTATAATAAAGTTGAATACCCTCGACCATGATATTGAGCACCTCCCTGATGAAGAAAATTGGGTAACACAGAACCTTCTATGTATACTGAGAAATTTATCGCCCAATTAGGGAGACATTCTTTTATAATTTCTAAAGTAAAATTATGCTATTTACTATGGCTGGACACCACTGCAGAAGCCATTTCCAAATTCTATTAAAACCGCCAGAAAATTATTGCCTTCCTTGTCGTATAATATTCGTTTGCATCGCAAAAAAAAAAAAAAAAAAAAAAAATTTCAACTTGTATAATTCTCCAAATTTAGAGTCATGTCTTATATATCTGTTATATCTTGTGACTCTGATGGTTAGTATTATACCCTTAAAAATTCTTATCTTTACTACACTTTTTAAATTACACAATTGGTTGGGCCACTTACCTTTTTATCTACTCTCTCCCCTCCCACCTTTTCCTTTTTTTCTTCTTACCATCCTTTTCCTTACCCATTCCCAAGCTTGGTCTGAACAACAACAATGTTAATTGTATGTGCCTAGGAAAAAAAGGTAACAAACACACACACACACACACACACAACAACCACACACACACACACCCCTCCACACACACACACACACAGCGACCATTCACAAGGCCCTGTACAAAGCAAACCCAGGTATCCTGAAGGCCTGTTTCTTGGATATGAAGACAAAGGAAATAGACTCAACATGTCCTTTCAACGAGTGAAATTAATGAAAAACGAATCGACGAGGATACAACTACAAAGAATCTACACTACAACACATCCACAACTGCTTCCTTAATTAACCCCTCCAATGCAACCTGAAGATTGGGAAAAAGGGTAAGACCCGCACCATTAAAATTTTTGGGCAACTGCAAACCTTTCCAAAGGAAAAAATTGGGGTGGAAAAGACAATTTCCCCCCCACACAACAATAAAACCCACCCCCCCCAAAAACAAAATTCCCCCGAAGGGGCGGTTTGCCCGAAAACCGGGGCCCCAAGGAGTAGCAGACCGTTTGGAATACACCTAAAAGAGTCAAAAAATTGAGAAAGTGAAGGTTTAAAAAGAATCCGAACGGGGGGTCCGAAAAAGGTTGAGGAAAAGGGCCTGACGACACTGGAGGCCAGGAGGGTCAGGGGAGACATGAAAACGACATATAAAATACTGCGCGGAATAGACGAGGTGACAAGACGGGATTTTCCCAGAGATGGGCCCACGGGACACAAGAGGTCACAATTGGAAGTTGAAGACTCGGATGAATCAAAGGGATGTTAGGAAGTATTTCTTCAGTCATAGAGTAGTCAGGCCATGGAATAGCCTAGAAAGTGATGTGGTGGAGGGAGGAACCATACATAGTTTTTAAGGCGAGGTAAAATAGAGCTCATGGGGCAGGGAGAGAGAGGACCTAGTAGCAATCAGCGAAGAGGCGGGGCCAGGAGCTGTGACTCGACCCCTGCAACCCCAAATAGGTGAGTACAAAAAGGTGAGTACACACATACTCCACACGCGCGCACCACACACACACACAAAATAACACACACACCCCACATCACACACACACACATACACACATACCATACACACACCACACACACACCCCACACACACACATACACACACACACACACGTACTCATAGCAACAGGCCAGTGTCTAATTGATATGTGCCTAGGACAAATGGTATCTAACACACACACGCACACACACGCGCCCCACACAAACACACACCACACACACACACACACCCCACACCCCCACACACACACACACACACACCACACACACACACAACCACCAGCACACACACACACACCAGGGCATACACACACACACACTACGCACACACAACACACACACACATACACATTCACATACACACACACACCACACACACACACACTCATACACACACACACACCCACCACACACACACACACACACACACACACCACACACACACCAACACACCACACACCTAAGTTTTTATGAAAAGGGGTGACAGAAGTAAAAAAGAGAGAAGGGGGGGACCGACTGCTTTTTTTTTGGACGGGAAGAACCTTTCGATACATTTCCCTCACAAGAGATTACTACAAAAGCTAGAGACCAGCACACAAACACGAAAACACTGCATGGATCAGGGAATACCTGAAAAGGAGGCAACGAGTCAGGGTACGTGACGGGGTTTCAAGTGGCGCCTTCCCAAGGGGGGTTCCACGGGGGTCAGTTCAGGACCTTGCTGTTCTTGTATATGTGAACACATAACAAGGGGATAGACTCAAAGTGTCCTTGTTTGCGATGATGTAATTAATGAGAAAACAAATGGATAGGTCAGCAGGAAAAAAGAGACCTGGACGGCTACAACCTGGTCCAAAAACGGTTTCCCTATTTAACCCTGCCAAATCAAATCAAAAAGATTGGGGAAGGGCAAAAAAAACCGCAGACACAATAAGTTTAAGGCCAAAGACTGAAAACCTCACTCAAGGGAAAAAAGATCGGGGGGAGTATAACACCGAGCAGACTCCTGAGGACCATCAATCAGATAACTGCTGCAGATACGGGCCCTGGAAAACCCTCGATACGTTTCGATACCTCAGTAAGGATCCTTCAAGACCCTGTTACATTTACATCAGGCCCACCCCCTGATATGCAGCACCATTTTGGGAATTCACACTAATCAAGCATGTCAAGAAATTGGAGAAAGTGAAAAGGGTTTGCAACAAGTTTATCCCAGAGCTAGGGGGATTGTCCAAACGAAAAAGGTTGGGGGAAATGGGCCACGACACGGGGAGGACAGGGGGGTCAGGGAAACATGAAAGACAAAAAAAAACTCCCGGGAATAGACAAGGTGGAAAAAGAGGGATTTTCCAGAGAAGGCACAGACACAAGAGGTCACACTTGGAAGTTGAAGACTCAGAGAATCAAAGGATGTTAGGAATTTTCTTCATCATAGGTAGTCAGGCCGGGAATAGCCTAAAAGTGACTTTGGGGAGGCGGGAACCTACATAGTTTTAAGGCGAGGTATGATAAATTTCATAGGGCAGGGAAGAAGGACCTAGTAGCATTCAGCGAAGAGGCCGGGGCCGGGACTATGACTCGACCCCACTGCAACCAAAAATATGAGTACAAATGGGAAACCACCACACACACACAAAAAACCACACACACACACCCATGGGGGTGCAGACGTGGGTCCCAAAAGGCTCCGAAACCTTCTGTTTTTGAGGAGGCAATAACCGCTTGCAGAAAACAGGGGGGGTGTGAAAAAGTCATGAACAAACCTGCAGGATAACTATAGTTATAGTTAAAAAAAATCGGGGGAAACCAAAATTTCAGTATTTTTTTTTAAAGTGAAAACCGTTGGGATCACAGGCACGTTCCCACACAGAACAAACATAAAAAAGATCAAAGTGATGTGGAAACGGTGATCAAGAATTACCAGCTTTGGTTAACAAGTAAATTTGGGGGGCATCAAATGTGAGGGGAAAAAAGTAATAACAAAAGGAGAAAAAAAAATTAAAATATACAACAAGGGGGGGTGGCATACCCTGAAAACTGACGTCACAACATTTGTATACCATTATACAATAAAGTGTAACCCCCGAATTGAAGTGTATCTTAATAAGTAAAAAGGAAATCACTTGGGAACCGGGATGCAAAGCAAATAGGGTTATAAAATCAGGGGTAAGGAGTTACAAAATAGGATAGAACCATTACACGACTACGCATCAGCACTGGCAACTTGTTATCACCCCGCTGCCAGCGCAAGTATTGCTCACCTGTTAGGTTGCATTTTGCAAGGTTTAGTCTGGTCCTGCACACTGTTAGATACGGGTCACTCACTCCGCAAGCCTTTTACCAGAATTAAGTAGAAATGCATAGACAGAGTACAAGGAGTAAAGGGGTAGAAAGGGATAACGTCAGACCTTAACTGTGACAAGCTAAATTTTACAGCCTAGCTACTTTCTGAATTTAAAGTAAACGATAAGGTTAAAAGTTTTGGTAAGCTTAGAATTACTGGTATCTACCGGTATTTATAGCAGTATGAATACTTAGAAGTGGGGCAACACACACACACACCACACACCCCACACACCACACAACACCACCCACACACACACACAACACACACACACACACACACATACCACACACACAATACCACACACACACACACACACACAATGCACACACACACACAAACACACACACCCCCACCCCACACCCACCAACACACACACACACACACACAACACAAATACCATACACACACATACACAACACACACACACACACACACACATACCCCCAACACACACACACACACCACAACACACACACACACACACCCACACACACACACACACACACAAGGTCCGAACCTTAGCGTTGTAATAACGGCAATAACAGCTAAAAGTAATCATGGTAGGGGAACGTCGTGAACAAAACACAGTGATAATTAAAGTTATTAGTTAAAAAAAGTGAGGGGAAACTGAAATCAAAATATTCAAAGGCAAACCTTTTGGCGGCTTAGCGCTGTTGCCACTTTGGGTAGCGGTAGGCCGAAGAAGTGAGCCCACAAAATTTTGTGTGCCATTATACATAAAAGTGAATGTATATAATGTGAAGTGTATACTATCATCAGTGAAGATGAAGTGAGGTGCGGGACGAAAGAGAATTATGGTTAATCACACGGGGAAGGACTCCAAAATGGGGATTTAAGGCCTACGACGACTACTTCGTCATCAGCAGCTGGCAACTGCACCGCAAGTTTATTCGCCTATTTGTGGTTTGCATGTTGAGGGCCCTGGCGGGCCTTGCAACTGTTTGATACTGGTACTCATTTTCCTGCAAGCTTTTTCCAGAATTAAATAGAAAAGCAAGACATAGAAAAAAGTGTTGAAGGTGAGAAGGTAGGTGGGACAAGCTTTTAAGGGCAACATTGTAAGACCCTCTAGGGGGCAGGGCCCCGGAGGATTGTGTCAGTCACAAGATTGCGGCCATCAAAAACACCGCACAAGACACACACAACACAACACACACCACAACACACACAAAGCACACACCACACAGCAGTTTTAAATACCGGAATTATTAGCAGTAAGAAAACTAGGGAACAGGAATCCCCTCTCAAATGAACAAGGAAAATATAAAACCAGCAACAAATTAATACTAAATCCAAAAAGGGCAATAAGAGGGAAGTACATAATTGGGAAAGGTAAATGAGACAAATTGTGCCTACAGACGGGTCTTTCAACCACACCCCCCCCCCCAACCCCCCCCCCCTCACACACAAGACACACACACAAGGGTAGACACTCACCACACACACATACAACATACACACACTACACACACACACACATACATACACACATACGTAAACACATACACACACACCAAAAAACCAAACAAACACACACACACACACACACACACCAACCCACACACAACACTACACAACACACAAAACACACACCACAACCCCCCCCAACACACAACACCCCACACACAACCCATCACACCCCCCACACCACAAACACACACCCAACACACCACACACACACCAAACACACACCACACACGCACACACACCACACAAAAACACACACCACACACACACACACACACACGCACATACACACACCACACACAACACCAACACACAAACACACACACACACACACCACCCACCACACCCTCCACCCTTACACAAACACTGACACAAACACGTACCACCCCTTTCCCCCAAACCCCCACCTTAGCCCCTACCCCTCCCCCAAACCACCAACCCCCCCCAAACCTCAACCCCCCCCCCCATCTACCCCCCCCTCCAATAACCACCTCCCCCCCCCCCATAACCATCCATCCCCTCTCTCCCCCAAACCCTCTAAAACTCCCTCCCCCAACTACTCACCCCTCCAAAACCATCCTCCCCCTCCCCCCCAAACAATCTATCCCCCCCCCTAACCATCTATTCCCCCCCCCCTAAACCCGGATGAGGACAAGGGGCCACACACCTGAGAGGGAGGGAAAGGAGGTAGAGCTCAAAAAAAGGGAGGAAAGACTGGGGAAGGGGAATAGAGAGCTGGAAAGGAAGATGGAAGAGAGGGTTTGCAGCAGAAGCGAAGGGGGAAGCAAAAGGCCACAGCGCAGAAATCAAATAGAGGATTAAAGAGGAGCGAACATCGAAAAAAGCACAAGACAAAGATATTACAGAATTACATCGGCAAATGGCTAAAACCCAAAAACAGACAACAGGGCTGAAGAAAACATGGAAACTAACTGTATGCAGAGGTCCTGTCAAACCCACATGGGGCCAAACAAAGACAGGGCACACTAACAGAATGAGAGGTTGAAGACTTTTAAGGAAAAGGGGCAGGGGAAAAACCTTACCAGTACCTGTGGGGGGCCCGGAGCGGGGAGCAGAAGGGATAAACCAAAAAGCATAGGGGGCCATAACTAGGGAAGGGACGAAGGAAGGAACACCCACGGGAAGGAACTAAAACACATCAGAGGGTCAATGGATCACAGTGGGGGGGGAAAGGGAGAGACCGTGTTTTTCTATGGGCTAAAGAACTAAAGGGGAAACTTATGATGAAAGAAAGAGGGGGAGAAAAAAACGATTTAAATATCATGAGGAAAAAGGGGAGGGGACATGACCCAGGTAAATTTTTGGAGAATTGGGGGGTTCACAAAGAAAAGGGGAAACTGCCTCTCAAAGTAATTTCAAGGGAAATCAACCCCAACAATGACCCGGGGAAACACGGCTGAGAGCAAGCAGGGTTCTGGAGTGTTACCTCGACCGAGACAAACACAGGGCGAAAGGGAACAATGAAAGAGAGAGTTTTAAAAAAGAATGGAGAAATGGGGGGAATGAAAAGGAGAGCAGAATAACCCAGGACAAATGGGGGGACAAGCGCACCCCCCAGAAACACCCGCAGAAGGGCTCCACCACACGCCCCCCCGGCAAGAACATCCAAACCCAAACCCCAACCCGATCCCCCTTTTTCCACCCCCCCCACCACATTACAGTATTAAACAAAAATGAAGGTTTTGGGACACAAAGCAGATGGATTAAAAGAAAAAACATGAGGAAGGGGAAGAAAGAATCATGAGAATCCCCAGACATCATAGCGTTACAGAACAAAACTCTAGAAAAAACAATCAAACCCCACCAGGATACCAGATCATGAGGAAAGATAGAAAGGGGGAGGGGGGAGGGTGGTTGCCGCTCGTAAAAAACAGTGGAAATTCAGAAAATGGAAGGAATAATGAGACGGGAGAAAAAAGAATACACAGCAGGTACACTTCAGTATGGGGCACAAAGTGGCATTTCAGTGATGTAAATTTTCCCCCACAGAACTGCAGGAGGCCAAGAGAGGGAAAATGAAGAAGCAACAGAGCAATGGGGGACACACTTTCTGAGGGGCAAGAAGAGCTCCTCCAGCAAGCAAAGTTTTCTGGTTTTTGGGGGGTTTCAAACCCCAGGGAATTTACTGGGGAAAAATGGGGCCCCATGGGGGCCCCAAACATGGGGAGCCCGGATGTTGGACGGGGGCTGGGAAAAACCCCATGCACCAACATGTTTAAAGGGCACTACCAAGTGGAGGGGGGGGATAACCCAAGATTGACCTTGTGTTACCCGGGAGTCAGACATTGAGGACACAATATGAGAGTCCCCCCAGACAGCACCACGTGGTTTTGTGCTTTTAAAAACATAGTAGACTGCAAGTGGGGAGAATAAAAGGAGCTGAATGGGAAAAGCCTGACTAAAAAAGGGGACTACTAGGGTTGAAGAACTTTCCGCGGGGGGTCCGTGGGACAGAGAACTGGCAGGAAAGCCAGTAAATGAAAGAGGAATTTGTGCAACAAAATCAAGGGGGCAGGGAAAGGTTTATTCCCAAGGGCCCCCAGTAACAAAGGGAAAAACCAGAACGACCCCTGGGTTTTCCCGACGGGAGGAGGCAAAACAAATGCATAGAGAATGGAAAAAAAACAAAGGGAGGAATCACGAAAAAAAGGGAGATCAGTCGCAGACCAAATGAGTACGCACAGGTAAAGGAGGGGGGCCCCCAGCGACAGAAATGAAAATGACATAAAACGAAAATCAAGACTGCCCAAAAACTGTTGTAGCCACATCAGGGAAGCCAACGCCCAAAGCCCAAATTGACCAGAAAAAAAGGACAGAAGGGGGGGAACTCACAAAAAAAATTAAAACCCGGGGGTTGTGGGAAGCGAAAAAAAAAATTTAAGGGAATTTTTTACAGTAGGACGGGAAAGGGGCTGGGGGAAGACAGAAACCAAAAGGGGAAAACATAAAAGGGGGAAAAATATACCAACAAGTTTTGGGATGACATACAACAACTGAGGAGGAGGTAAAGAAGCCTTAAGTGCCCTTTTTTGACACCTAAGGCGAGGGGAAACCCGGGAAAAAAACATCCCCCAGGGGCCCCTTGGGAAAGGACGGAAAATGCTGTGTGTCCCCTTTAACCACAATCTTCAACCCACCCCTTGAAACTGGAACCCCAAGTGAAAAAAGGGAAGACACTAATGTAGTCCCCAAAAATTTAAAAAGAAAGGAAACAAAACAAAAGCACTAAACTACAGACCTGTGCCCTCTGTCATGTATTTGTGCAAACCCCCAATGGAGAAGATTATAAAAGGAAAAGGGAGTAGTCGAAAAAACCGGGAAAAGGGAACAAGATTAAAAAAGAAAACCAGAAAGGGGTTTTCAGGGAAAGGCAAATCTTGTATCACAAACCCCTGGAGTTTTATGAAAAGGTAACAAAAAAAGCCACAGAGAGAGGGGGGGGGAAATTTTGGCTTTTTTCCTAGACTGAAAGGAAAGGGCCCTTTTGATACAGTTCCCCACAAGGATTAGTGCAGAAGCTGGAGGATTTAGGGGCACGTAAAAAGGGAAAGGGGACTGCAATGGATTTAAAGGGGAAAACCTGACAAGGACACACACCGAAAAAGGGAGCAGGAAAAAAAGAAAGGAGATTTTAGAAAATCAAACACGGGAAAAAGGGGAAAGAAAGGAGAAATTGTAAATTTTCAGAGAATAGGGGGTTCCGAAGGGGGGAAACCCCCCCAATCAAAACGATTCTCAGGACGGAAACCGGTTTGGGGGAAAAGGATCCCCAAGAGAAACCACATTGAAAATACCCGGGGAAAGTACAAGAAAGGGGGTTCCTAAAACCCAAAACCCGAACCAAAAACAGAACCCCCAGCAACTGGGGGAAAGGGGAGGCAAAAAAGCGAAAGGAGCTAAAAAGAGACAAGGGTGGAACCAGCAAGGTTCCCTTTAG
Source organism: Cherax quadricarinatus (assembly GCF_026875155.1). Classification (NCBI taxonomy): domain Eukaryota; kingdom Metazoa; phylum Arthropoda; class Malacostraca; order Decapoda; family Parastacidae; genus Cherax; species Cherax quadricarinatus. The sequence goes on from NW_026505624.1 coordinate 13,533, forward strand.
AGCAGAACAGAACACAAAGGGGAACACACACCAACTATTTTCAGAACCAACAACCTATCACACTATCCAACACACACACAATCCAAAAACCCCCAGCCTCCCCCCAACACCGAGCTATAGAACCCACAGTAACCACCAGGTCTCCCACCCTCACACCCCCCAAACCACAGTGGGGAAAGGAAATTTAAGGTTGGTACACAAACGCTGAGGGGAAAAACCCAAAAAAGTGGGAGGGGTGGCCCTGAAAGAGCAAAGAAGATCACCTACATCATAGCTCTCACAAAACCAAACTTTCCCGGGATATAACAGATCTAAACTTTTCCCAAAGGGATACCAAATCCTGAGGAAAGACAGAGGGAACAGGGGGGGGGGAGGGGTGGCATTTCTGATCAAAAATCGCTGGAATTTTGATGAGCTGGAGAGAGGAGACAGCGGAGAAGAAAGTGATTACATAGCGGGAACGCTTCACTCTGGAGGTCCCAAGGTGGTAATAGCAGTGATGTATAACCCACCACAGAACAGCAGGAGGCCAAGGCAAGAGTACGACAGAGCAATAGAGCGATGGTTGACACACTGGCTAGAGTAGCCAGAAGAGCTCATGCATGCAGGGCAAAGCTCCTGATCATGGGTACTTTAACCACAAGGAGATCGATTGGGAGAACTTGGACCCACATGGGGGCCAGATACATGGAGGGCTAAGATGATGGAGAGGTGGTACTGGAAACTTCATGTGCCAACACGTAAGGGACAACTACAAGAGAGAGAGGAGAGGATGAACCAGCAAGGCTGGACTTAGTATTCACCTTGAGTAGTGCAGATATCGAGGACATCACATATGAAAGACCCCTTGGGGCCAGTGACCATGGGGTTTTCAGCTTCGAATACACAGTAGAGCTACAAGTGGAGGGAGAAGCAGGAAGGCCAGGACGAATGAAGCCAAACTACAAGAAAGGGGACTACACAGGAATGAGGAACTTCCTGAACGGGGTTCAGTGGGACAGAGAACTGGCAGGGATGCCAGTTAATGAGATGATGGAATATGTAGCAACAAAATGCAAGGAGGCTGAGGAGAGGTTTGTACCCAAGGGTAACAGGAATAATGAAAAAGCCAGGATGGGCCCATGGTTTACCCAAAGGTGCAGGGAGGCAAAAACCAAGTGTGCTAGGGAATGGAAGAAATATAGAAGGCAAAGGACCCAGGAGAATAAAGAGAGCAGTCGTAGAGCCAGAAACGAATATGCACAGATAAGAAGGGAGGCCCAAAGACAATATGAAAACGACATAGCAGCGAAAGCCAAATCTGACCCGAAACTGTTGTACAGCCACATCAGGAGGAAAACAACAGTCAAGGACCAGGTAATCAGGCTAGGAAGGAAGGAGGAGAGACAACAAGAAATGACCGTGAAGTATGTGAGGAACTCAACAAGAGATTCAAAGAAGTGTTCACAGAGGAGACAGAAGGGGCTCCAGAAAGACGGAGAGGTGGGGCACACCACCATGTGCTGGACACAGTGCACACAACCGAGAAGAAGTGAAGAGGCTTCTGAGTGAGCTAGATACCTCAAGTAATGGGGCCAGATAACTTCTCCCCATGGGTATTGAGAGAGGGAGCAGAGGCGCTATGTGTACCCCTAACAACAATATTCAATACATCTATCGAGACAGGGAGATTGCCTGAGGCATGGAAGACAGCAAATGTAGTCCCAATCTTTAAAAAAGGAGACAGACATGAGCATTAAACTACAGACCAGTGTCACTGATATGTATAGTATGCAAAATCATGGAGAAGATTATCAGGAGAAGAGTGGTGGAACACCTAGAAAGCAACGATCTCATCAACAGCAGCCAACATGGATTCAGGGGCGGGAAATCCTGTGTCACAAACCTACTGGAGTTCTATGACATGGTGTACAGCAGTAAGACAAGAGAGAGAGAGGGGTGGGTGGATTGCATTTTCTTGGACTGCAAGAAGGCGTTTGACACAGTTCCACACAAGAGATTGGTGCAAAAACTGGAGGACCAAGCAGGGATAACAGGGAAGGCACTACAATGGATCAGGGAAACTTGTCAGGAAGACAGCAGCGAGTCATGGTACGTGGCGAGGTGTCAGATGGGCACCTGTGACCAGCGGGGTCCCACAGGGGTCAGTCCTAGGACCAGTGCTGTTTCTGGTATTTGTGAACGACATGACGGAAGGAATAGACTCCGAGGTGTCCCTGTTTACAGATGACGTGAAGTTGATGAGAAGAATTCACTCGATCGAACACCAGGCAGAACTACAAAGGGATCTGGACAGGCTGCAGACCTGGTCCAGCAATTGGCTCCTGGAGTTCAATCCCACCAAGTGCAAAGTCATGAAGATTGGGGAAGGCAAAGAAGACCGCAGACGGAGAACAGTCTAGGGGGCCAGAGACTACAAACCTCACTCAAGGGAAAAGATCTTGGGGTCAGTATAACACCAGGCACATCTCCTGAAGCGCACATAAACCAAATAACTGCTGCAGCATATGGGCGCCTAACAAACCTCAGAACAGCATTCCGACATCTTAATAAGGAATCATTCAGGACCCTGTACACCGTGTACGTTAGGCCCATATTGGAGTATGCGGCACCAGTTTGGAACCCACACCTAGCCAGCACGTAAAGAAACTAGAGAAAGTGCAAAGTTTGCAACAAAACTAGTCCCAGAGCTAAGAGGTATGTCCTACGAGGAGAGGTTAAGGGAAATCAACCTGACGACACTGGAGGAGAGGAGAGATAGGGGGGACATGATAACGACATACAAGATACTGAGAGGAATTGACAAGGTGGACAAGACAGGATGTTCCAGAGATTGACACAGTAACAAGGGGACACAGTTGGAAGCTGAAGACACAGATGAATCACAGGGATGTTAGGAAGTATTTCTTCAGCCACAGAGTAGTCAGTAAGTGGAATAGTTTGGGAAGCGATGTAGTGGAGGCAGGATGTATACATAGATTTAAGCAGAGGTATGATAAAGCTCACGGCAGGAGAGTGACCTAGTAGCGATCAGTGAAGAGGCGGGGGCCCGGAGCTCGGCTCGACCCCCGCAACCTCAACTAGGTGA
>NW_026505625.1:0-30815 GCF_026875155.1 Cherax quadricarinatus
ACAAAATTAAATTTTTGTACATAACAGTAAATGATAACAAAGAAATTTATTATTTATAAAATTTTTTCATAGACAAGGGAAATTTGGGACATATAGGTCGCAAAAATGTCCCCCTTTCGTCCCTACCACTTCTAACACAAGTTGCTCTGGCCCCTATTAATTAAATGAAATATACATACACCAGGAATACTGGTAAATATATAAATTTGTGGACTGTTTTTAAAAAATTATTATATATAAATTCACATATACATAACAGAAGGAAAATATATCTTAATATCACTCACCAATTTGACTGGATATTAAGTTGTATCATACTCAGAAAAACCTCACTAACTAAATTTATGAAAACACTGGCAAGAATTATACACAAATCTAGAGAGCTTATCTGAGGTTCCTGGAGCTGTCTTGTCCAGTCGTCTGATATCTCAAGTTATGCAGGAATGCATGTTCAACAATTTCGCCTCTTATTTGAGAGGTGTCAGCCCAATTTCAACCTCTAGAGCACGAAAATTCCTCCCCATCACACCAACGTTGTACACAATTCAAAACCCAAGATGGCGAGTCTCCTTCTGCGCAGGCGCAGCTTCCCGTTTTCGATTACAATTTCAATTACTCAGATATGGTAAACATGAGGAAATTAAATCTTCATCAGAGTACAAAACAAATTCTGGCCACAAAATAGAGCGAAACACCAACGTCAAAGACCTGGGAGTGATTATGTCGGAGGATCTCACCTTCAAGGACCATAACATTGTATCAATCGCATCTGCTAGAAAAATGACAGGATGGATAATGAGAACCTTCAAAACTAGGGAGGCCAAGCCCATGATGGTCACTTGTTCTATCTAGGCTGGAATATTGCTGCACTCTAACAGCACCTTTCAAGGCAGGTGAAATTGCCGACCTAGAAAATGTACAGAGAACTTTCACGGCGCGCATAACGGAGATAAAACACCTCAATTACTGGGAGCGCTTGAGGTTTCTAAACCTGTATTCCCTGGAACGCAGGAGGGAGAGATACATGATTATATACACCTGGAAAATCCTAGAGGGACTAGTACCGAACTTGCACACGAAAATCACTCACTACGAAAGCAAAAGACTTGGCAGACGATGCACCATCCCCCCAATGAACAGCAGGGGTGTCACTAGCACGTTAAGAGACCATACAATAAGTGTCAGGGGCCCGAGACTGTTCAACTGCCTCCCAGCACACATAAGGGGGATTACCAACAGACCCCTGGCAGTCTTCAAGCTGGCACTGGACAAGCACCTAAAGTCAGTTCCTGATCAGCCGGGCTGTGGCTCGTACGTTGGTTTGCGTGCAGCCAGCAGCAACAGCCTGGTTGATCAGGCTCTGATCCACCAGGAGGCCTGGTCACAGACCGGGCCGCGGGGGCGTTGACCCCCGGAACTCTCTCCAGGTAAACTCAGGTAAACTAAATTCTTAAATACAGTATGGCCATCTATTTACATTTAATATTACCGGTTTTTCTGGAAAATATATAAAGTATTTTCCACAATATCATTTCAACAATTAGCTTTATAGGGCAGGAATAGCTTTCTAAGCTAGCTCTCGAAAATACTCCATATAAAGATTGGTCAATCAAGGGAGACAATGTATTTCCCTGAGCACATTCCCGACTTTGAAGAATAATATTCCCCTTCAAATTCAATGCCTTCAATGCCACAAGTTTAAGCAGTTAAGGTAAAAATGGTGTTATTATCAAAATGCATCGGAGAGCTCATCTAATTTTTCTTCCTTCCACCCCACCCCCCCCTCCCCAAATAAGGATAGCAAGTCGGAAACAAGCGTTCGGAACGTGAACAGCTTCGTGACATCAAAACTACTAATGTATAAATCATTAGACATGTTTAATATTTTGCCAATCGGTAATAAAGTTGTAGAATTACCGACTATATGTAAAGTACAAAGGTCAAAGTGCAACTTATGTGCTTTTATGTGGCAACGTTTTCCGCTCTCCAGGTGCTTTATCAAGACCATTACTAAACAATCATGGACACAGAGGGTATTTAAAGGCTCAGGTGAGGTGAATATAGTGAGGTACTTTTCGATGTTCACTAAGTGGTAGTAGATAGTAGTAGTAGTGTAGTAGTAGTGGTTGGTACGTGCCATAAAGTAATACAATATCGCGCTAGAGCAATTAATTGTAACTGAGTACAAGGCTTAAAAAGATATTACGTTGGGTAACATAAAATATAGGTTGGACAAATATAAAACTGGAATGAGGCAGGTAGTTTCAGTGTTCACTCTCTGTGCTTTGTGTTGTATAACAGGAGAGACTATGTGATGGCAGGGTTTATGTTTTTCAGCGAGGCATTATTGCTAAGACTTCGGCGATGGTTTGAAGCTGCGTTGTTTGTTTTTATTTATCGAAACAGCGATCAGTGCTGATTAAAGGCCACTTTTGCGCCTGTGCGGAAATTATTTTCTTTATATCACTATTGGGCGTTCTCTGAATTTCATAAGATGATTGGTGGAAAATGATCTCACAAACTTCTATTCACAGTCAAGTTACCAAGACCAAAAAAGAGGCAATCATCATCGGGTTTTTCCTAAGAGCATACGAATTGGTAGTCCTGAGTTTTTGACGTGAGGAATGTACTTACATTCACCAAACATTCACTGAGTTAAATTTCCTTCTTTTTCTCAAAGACTGCAAGAAAAGAGCTCTTCATGTTCCAACATCATTCTCCACGCATCAACCACCGCTCCAACTAAGGTTATTATTGAACATCAAAATGGCTTTTCAATACCGACAGTTGTTAGGTAAGACACATATGAACAGTTAGACAACTTTATCCGAAACGTTTCGCCTACACAGTAGGCTTTTTCAGTCGAATAAGAAAGTAGGAAGGAACAGTAGAGATGTGAAGTCGATGTATTTCAGTCCATACCCTTAAAGTCGTAGAATTTGAGGATTGTCAGTCCCTCGGACTGGAGATGTTCAGTTCCATAGTCAGGAAACTATCTGAAGATCATGCGACAGTGCGGAGACTTATATACTGTCGGAAGGAGTGGTCGCTGGCGTCAGTAGTAGTAGTAGTAGTGTTGTTGTAGTAGTTGTCCGTCAGTGAGAGGCAATGTGAGTAATGTCCTCTCAGCTCCTACCTTCTCACTTGAAGCGAAACAGTTTCGGAATAAAGTTGTCTAACTGTTGCATATGTGTCCTTACTAAACAACCTGTCGGTATTGGTATACCATTTTGATGTTCTTCTTGTCACGACACTGCAACACGTGCATCTTGGATCCAGAATACACCTTGGACAAGCTTTCAAGTGAGAGGGTTGGATCTGTGAGGGACATGACTCTCAGTTTGCCTCTCACTACTACTTATACTACTACTACTACTACTATAATATACCCTGCACCTTCTCATCGACAGTATTTAAGTTCGACCCCCCCCCCCCCCCCCCCCACACCCCCCCACGTCGAATGTTTAAGATAGTTTCATGACTTGGAACTGAACTTTCCAGGGCCGAGGGACCTGACAACCTCATATTCTACGAATTTAAGGGTGATGGACTGATTACATACGTCTTCACATCTCATACTGTTCTGCCTACTTTCTGTATTCGGACTGAACGGAAGCTATGTGTAGGCGAAACGCTTTCGAATAAAGTTGTCTAATCTGTTGCTTGTGCCTTACCTAACAACCTGTCGGTATTGTATACCATTTTGATGTTCATCTTGTCAGACACTGGCAACATGGCATCTTGTACAGAAAACACCTTGGACAAGCTTTCAGTGAGAAGGGTTTGGATCTGAGAGGGAAATGACCTCTCAGTTGCCTCTCCTACTACTACTACTACTACTATATAATACTATACTACCCTGCACTCTCCTTCCGACAGTATTTAAGTCTCCGCACTGTCGCTTGATATTCAGATAGTTCCTGGACTATGGAATGAATTCTCAGGCAGGGCCTGATCAACCTCAAATTCTACGACTTTAAGGGTGATGGACTGATTACTTCGTCTTCACCTCTCCACTGTTCCTGCCCTACTTTCTGTATTCGACTGAAGAAGGGCCTACTGTGTAGTGCGAAACGTTTCGGAATAAAGTGGTATATCTGTTGCATATGTGTCTTTCCTAGACAACAAATGTTATATCAATGATGGTATACAATAACGACAGGTTGTTAGGGTAAAGACAAATATGTTGCATATGGTCTTACCTAACAACATAGTTATAATTCTTCCCAACAGGCAGGTGTTGCATTAACGTTCAAAAAGTACACTTTTCACAAGCTAACAACTCAGAGTCGCCATCGCTTCTACCACTTCAATAAAGGATCTACCAGACAGATACCCAAGACCACGAACCAGTCAATGCAGGAGTTTACACTATACCCTGTGGAGGCTGTGACACGATCTTACTTAGGTGAAACAGCAAGGAAACCTCTGACAACAGCCTCAATGAACACTATACGCCTGTAGACGACAACTTAACAACGCCTGTGTTCAACACCGAAATTTCCACCAATCTTATGAAATTCAGAGACGCCCAAATTTGTGATAAAAGAAAATTATTTCCGCACACGCAAGGTGCCTTGAATCTGCACTGATCGCTGTTTCGAATACAATTAAACAAAACACGGCAGCTTCACCTTCCTCGAAGTTCTTAGACAAGAATCTCTCCTGAAACAGTAAACACCTGCCACTCACATGTCTCTCCTGTTATACTAAACAGCACAGAGATGTGAACATCGGACAACAAGCTATTCTCATTCCTGTTTATACTTTCGTCAAACCTATTTTTATGTTACACAAGTAATAGCTTTTTTTATCTTGTAATCATGTTCGTATAATTGCTCTACCATACTTGTTATTACTTTGGTACACTACCACACGTTTGACTTTTTTTGTTGTTTTCTGCTACATTCTACTACTACTAACTCTTGTGAATACATTCGAAATTGGTACCTCACTAGTTTGACACCTCTCTCTGAGAAGTGTGTTAAAGAGCTGTCATTGTCGTGGGGGGTGGGCTGTCGTCTGTTCTGAGCCAGGCCCCTGTACTTCACAAACAGCTAGAGTTTACGGCCTTGGCCATATTGGTTTGGGATCATCGGTGGGGATTAGGGGGGGAAGGGGTAGGGTATGGGGGACTTCGAGCCCTGCTTCTCAGTCGAAACACCTCCACGATTCATGGCGGGGGCGGGGTCGTGCCCCGCACCACCTTCCGTGAGGCCTCTGCTATTCTTTGGTGTATTGCAAGCGGACCCTCACGTGTGTGGGGTGTAGTACAAGGGGGGTCATGCGGACCTGTAACGGACTGCCACCCCCGATAAGACCAGTGAGTATTTTTTAGGTCATCCGCATCAGAGCTTTTAACGTGTTTGTGGGACGGCGAGAGGGTTGATCTTAAACACCACGCCGGATGAGTTAGGGTGCGGAGATCCCGCGAATAGAAAACGTTGGTCTCTCCAAGTGGGTGGCGTTGGAAGGACACACGGTGGAGAGATGAGAGTTAAGGGTCGCAAGATACGGGGGTGATCTTTAGGTAGATATGGTTAAGAAACCGAGGGAGAATTGGCCAGCCGGAGAGGTCGAGTTGATAGTCGTATCTGGCCAGCGGTCAGGTTGTGTTAACGAGCGGACGAGAGTCTTGTCCTTTTTTGAGGAGGATGGGGGGAGCACAGCGGTTGCTCGTAAGGGGGAGTGTTTTTAGTGGGGGGTGGGGGGGTTCATGGGGAAGGAGCCAGCCGAGCATTAGCCGAATCGCTAGCGGCACGTTTGGATGGGATGCACGGGAGGCGATATGGAACCTGCGGGCGAGCGAGCTTAGGTAGGTAATCTTGCGGAACCGTGGGCATTATCTTGGAAGAAGCGGCGGTATGCCAGGGGATTGGTATTATGGGCCCATGTGTCGGAGTGGGGGGCCGGCGTGGATTTGGGGGTTTCAGACGGGATGGGTAGTGGGGTTGGTGGGGGGTTGTTTTATAACGATGTGGTGGATCTACTTACAGGTTCCGAGTGCCAGGTGGTACCAGCTCCACCGCATTTTGTGGCCCTACCATTCGACCCGAGAGTGCTTCAGGTATTACCATAATGCGTCAGGGACTGGGGCCCCCCTAAGTTTTGTTAGCCCCCACTGAACATAGTTATAACTGTTTTGTGCGCCCTCCCCCGCGTCGATCCGCCCCCCCCCCGGGGACCTTTCCTTGGCTCAGTTACAAATAAGGTAAGGACACGATATTTACTTTTGGTTTGGTTGTTCACGAGATTATAGTACAACCACCACGGGGGGGGGCCTGAGGCATTTTTTTAGTGGCTGGGGTAAAACATGATGCTCGGAGGCGTTCATTCCGCCCTTTCCAAGAGAATATAGAAGCCACACTCCCGGATGTTGGATATCGTCTATTTAGTTCATTAACGAGTCAGACACAAGGCGTTTTATGTGTTGTAAGGGTTCGCATGTTACGAGACAGACACTTTGGCTTTATAGGACTGATTAGTGTTACTAGCATGTAAACATTCAGACTTTCCGTTTCATAGAACATAAAGAACAAAATAATAACACTAATTAACCACTTCAAAATTCCTTATGACCCAATCTCAATATCTTTCCAAACCATACATAAACCCACCAATCACCTAAAAATTAAAAAATCTAACTAACACCTAACAATATACACTAATTTATTAACATGCAGAAATTCCCTACCTGGCCAATAAGACGGGCAGTTCCCTATCCAAAGACTTCTTACCATCCTGAAATACTATCTAGAATAACTCCCCGTAACCCCTTGACACAATACAACCCAGCCCCTCCCACTCCATATATTTGTCCAGTCTCTTCTTAAAGCTTACCCAAGGGTCCTAGCTTATAACTCCCACTGGGAAGACTGTTCCTCGCATCTTCAACTCTGTTAGAAAACCATGTACTTTACCTATGTTCTTTCTAAAATCTAAATTATCCAACTTAAATACATTATTCCTGGTTTCTTACCTGGTTCGAAACCCTCAGTTACTTTTTTAATGTCTCCCTTGTTTATGCCCGTCATCCACTTATACACTTCTATGATATCTCCCTCATTCTACGCCCTCTCAGAGAGTGGAGATTTAAGGCTTTAAGTCTATCTTCATACGGGAGGTTCCTTACACAGTAAATCATTTTAGTCAGTCTTCTCTTTATGTTCTCTAATGAGTCTATGTCCATCTGTAGTAAGGGGACCAAAACTGCAGCAGCCATAATCTAAATGAGGCCTCACCTCCACTTGTGATGTATAGAGCTGCTTAAAATAATTTCTGGACTTCTGTTACTTATACTTCTTGAGATAAATCCAAGCCCCCCCCCCCCCCCCCCCCCCCCCCCCCCCCCCCCCCCCCCCCCCCCCCCCCCCCCCCCTAATATGTTGGCCTTGTTGCGCACACTGAGGCACTGCTGTCTTGGATTTAGATTTCTGCTTCCATGACTCCAAGTCTTTTTCTCATTCTGTATGACCAAGCTCTACTTCACCTAGATCTATAGCTTCGTGGTTATTTTCATTACCAAGGGCAAGTACCTTACTTATACACATTAAACTTAATCTGCCATTTTCTCTAGACCAAGACATTAATTTGTTCAAATCGTCCTGGAGTTCATTGATATCCTCCTCAGAGTGTATTTTTAGGTCCTATCTTGGTATCATCAGCAATCTTATTCATGTCACTAGTAATCCCTTCATCAAGGTCTATTAATGTAACTCATGAACTAAGAGGGGGCCTAAAACTGATCCTTGTGGACGCACTAGTGACTAATCCCCATTCAGATTTCTCTCCATTAATGGTAACTCTGCTTTTCTATTGGTAAGCCATTCCTCAATCCATGCAGAACTTTACCTCTTATTCCATGGAGCTGCCACTTTTTTGTAGAGTCTCTTGGAGGTAATATGTCTCGAAGGCTTTACTAAAATCCAAATAAACAACTATCATATCTATTCCTTATCACTGTCAAATGCCTCAAATGTTCTATGATGTAGAAGTCAGTAAGTTTGTCAGGCCTGGAACGACCTCTCGCGAATCCAGTTGAAGATTCATTTATCAAGTTATGCTCTTCAAGGTGACTTCCTGATTAGGTCAGCTATAAAATGATTCTAATAACTTGACCTCTATAGATTGTCAGGCTTATGGGACGGTAATTTGAAGGAGTGGACTTATCCCCTGATTTGAATATAGGAACCACATTAAGCCATCTTTCCACATCTCTCGGCACAACATCTGGTAAGGATGTGGACGCATTGAATACACTCGTTAATGGTGACTAAGCTCCATCTTGCAATCCTTAAGTACCCTTGAAAACAAATTCTCGGGGTCCCGGGGATTATTTTGTTTCAGTAGTCTATCTGTTAAGAACCATGTCCCTCGTGACAGTAATAATTAGTTTAACTTAATTCATCAGGAACTAAATAATTGTTACTTACTGGAAATCCTCATTTACATCTTCCTGTGTAAAAACTGACAAAAATATAGTCATTAAATAAGGAAGAAATTGCCAGTTCTTTATCCGTCAGCTGTCCATTCCAGATTTCAGAGGTCATACTTTTTCTTCACCTTTCTTCTATACACTTGAAAGAACACCTTCTGGATTAGTCTGTGTTTCAAGTAGCAACTCTAATTCTTAGATCACGTTTAGCCCTTCTAATCGCTTTTTTTACTTCTCTTTATGATGAACATATTGGTCAGTAAGGTTAACCACTCCTCTTCTGATGCGCCTTTAAATTCCCCTTTTCTCCCCTAATAGATGCTTAGCCTCCTGTTAACCATTGGGTCATCGTTATAATTAGACCTAATTTCTTTTGGGGTATGTATCTATACTTCGGGCACTGTGTACATTATTAAGAAACAATCATAAAAGCAGATCCTTCATATTCATAAGTGTGATTATCGTCATTAAAATCATTAGCTAGATAACCCCAATCAATATTAGACAGGATGTTCCCTAAGTCCATTATAATCGCCAGAACGAAAAATCGGGGATTTTTACTTGTTTTATCATTATTCTTCCGAATTCCCAATTTATGCTAAAGGTGATGGTCTTGTGATCACTGCGCCAAGCTCCTTCAGTGATCTCCAGATTATTCAGTAGTGTTTACCTTATTTGACAAGACTAGGTCTAGCAAATTATTACCCATGGTAGGTTCAGTTACCACTCTGTTCAGAAAACAGTCATGAATTGTTTCATGAAGTCATGGACTCTAGATTACCTGCTCAAAGAATTTACAGTCAATTTGCTAAAGTTTAATGTCACCTACTACTGACTACGTTTACTGGTTACAGAGCCCTAACAATTTCGTCCAAAGAAGTCTCCCTCTATGTGATCCAGACTGAGAGGGTCGGTATATTACCACCTAGATTAGTTTTTCTTGACCCTCCACGAACTCTACAAAAACAGACTCTCGTTACTGCCCATCTATTTTTATACGTTTGTATGCAACAAGTAATATTTTATCGAACATACAATGCAAATCATCCCCCATTCCCATTACATCTATCACATTGAATAACTTAACCTGAATATTACACTCAGTAAGTCATATCCCGATCTTTAAATCATACCACGTTTCAGTTAATGCATGCTATCAAAGTTCCAGCACATGCTACCAAACGTAGTTCATTTATTTTTATTCTTGCACTTCGAATAGTTAGCACTAAAATACCCATCATATGTTTTTTCTTCTGCAACATTTTTCCTATTCCATCTTTGTTTTTACACAATTTCTGTAATTATCATACCCAGAGTTACTCCATGGACAGTTAATATTAAGATTCTTAATTTCAGAGCATATAGTCAATATATCAATATCATTATTATCATTTCTAAACCCATATATTAACTCAATCCTAGTTTAAAGTCCTCACCACCCCCTCAAATGAGTTAGAAGAAACCCACACCTGCCCTGGATAAGTGACCCCATCCCTGGAAATACATGTCATTCGGCCATAGAAGTTGTCCCAGTTTGTCAATGAATGGTACCTTGCATTATCCTTACAGTGTTTATCCAGCCAACAATTAATACCAATTGCTCTGGGACAACCATTCATTACCAACACTCTTCTTGGCAAAATGCCACATATAAAAGGGCGCCCCACCCCTTCTTCCCTAATAATGTCTATAGCTGTCCTGAACTTTCTAATAAATCCTCACTTCTTACGCTTGACTACATCATTGCCTCCAGCACTGAGGCAAATAATAGGATTGATCCCATTACCTTTCTTGATGTTGTCAAGCCGTGCTAACAATGTCCTCCATCCCAGCCACAGGAAAGCTTTTCACCCTTTGTCTCCTACTCTTGTCCTTCAAGCAGAATGCCCTATCCATGTATCTAACCTGGCTATCCCCAACAACAACAATATTTTACCTTCCTTGTTGTCGTTCGTCGTGACGATCCCAGAGTTGACTCACAATTCGTCGGGTAGCACCGAGAAGCGTTGGTGTTTCCACGGTGTTTCCACAGCAGTCTCTTTCTTCTTCATCGTTTCTGGTTTCCATTCGTTTCCTTATTGATCTTTCAACTTCGTCGTCCCCTGCTGTCCAGCCACTGTCCACGATTCCCTTCTTGACTGAGGAACTCGAAACAGGAGGACTATACGTTTCCTCTTGTTTTCCTCGGTCAATCGCCGTATCTCCATTTTCGTGCCCTCAATTCTTCCTTAAGTTGTGGTTAAGTTGCTCGATGGAGGGCATCTTGTCGGTTCAAGTCACTGGAGCAATCAAAACACTTTCTTACAGAGTGAAGTAATGGTCAGCACTCAAAGTACAGGTCACCACTCAAGAGCACACAAAACAGTTCTTCACAGAGCTAAGTACACATCACCACTGAGTTAAGTACACGTCACCACTGAGCTAAGTACACGTCACCACTCGAGTTGTACCATGATGAACAATTTCTGTTTAGCTCTTCTCAGTTCAATAAATAAAATTTTTTTTCGTGTTTAAGCAGGTCAATATTCTTAGTAATCACTAACCTGTTGAGATGATCAGACGGGGTCGACGACAGATTAATCAACCTGTTTTGTAGAAGCGAGTTCAGTAATACCTGTACACTGAGACACTTTCGTAAAATTACTAATTTTAATAATACATTATGGGCCTTAAGAAGTACAGATTTGTAAGAGACAACAGCAAAGGAAGAGGAAGGAAAAAATCTTGAGAATTAGGGGAAGAGTTAGCAAGTTGCATACATATGCAAAAATTGCAAACAAGCAATGCAAGATGCAAATCAACCACGGGGGGGGGGTTGCATGATGGCTTTAGGCCTTTCGTGTTGCAGTCAAACCATCATCAGCTCATTATGCTGAGGTAGAGTGTTCACTGCCATTCTTGAGTCAATAGTTTGCTGCCACGTTTGATATTTTGTTCACTTCCATTCCTGAATAGATTGTTCACTGTCACGTTCAGGTATTGATGCATTAAAGAAGAGTACGCTACAATTTATTTGACATATGACACACCCATGTTGACATGACCTCCCGACCAGTGAATCAGCAGTTAAGTGTATAACAGTCGGGGCCCTACTGTTATGCTAATTGCTGGTTCATCAGCCAATAACGTGAGATCCCATCAACTCGAAGATACGTCTTATCTGGTGAAGCAGGATAGGTAGGCTTCCATTACCTCTGTTGGAAGAGACTGTTCTTACAGTGGCTCTTGCTCGTATATACCATCTTGTAAATATTCACTGTAAATAGTGTAAATTCTTATACAGAGTTTTATTGAAGGAATACGGAGATTAAGAATTTATCTCGGCTGCTTTGCTATGTCCTACTCTGCCTAGTTGATAAGTTTGCTGATTTATTTACAAACATCTGCTACAGACCCACCAGACATCACCTGTGTTCGTAATAGGTAGATTGATCAATATTGTTCTCTTTAGTATCAGGCTCAGACTGTCCTATACTGATAGGCCCATCAAGGAAGGTTCCTTGATGCTGGTGAGGGACTTTTGATCTAAAGAATTGGAACTATGCTCCAGTTCCCCGAATTAAGCTTGATTGCATTTCATCCTTCCCCTCCCACACATGCGCTATATAATCCGTACGGGTTTAGCCCTCCCCCACGATAATGCTACTACTACTACTACTACTACTACTACTACTACTACTACTAATAATAATAATAATAATAATAATAATAATCTATCCACTACCATGATAGTAGATTTTTTCTATCAATATTTTTCTGTTCAACATGCTTAGATTGTTCAACATTGTTCCGATTTGTTGTTCTTCCTAGAACACTCAGATTGATTTTTCTATTTAATACCATGGCCGGATGTATTACTCAAATTACTACCGTATATTATCACGGTCTGGAAAAGTGTTCAGTATTGTTCACTGAGCTATCATGACCAGGTAGACTGTTCACTTGTTCCCATGTTCTGGTAGATCGTTCAAAACAAAAACTTTGTTCATTACAATTGCTTGGCTAAACTGAACACAACCTGTAGCCAATCTGTTACGAAATATATAAAATAAAATTCAAATTTACGTACATCCATTTATCACATTCTGTTTTAATGAATCCGAGACCGGAAATTTGACGGCTTCTGAAGCCGTCATAACTAATGAATAAATAATTGCTGGGGACTCTTGCAGAGCGATAAAAATAATTAAAAAAACACAGTTTACCTCTTCACTAATATTTATGATGTTAGTGTAATAGTCCGGGAAATATTCTGATTAACATTATATGGTTAAAATGTTGTTATTAACGGGTTTATATCTCCCCCAAAATAATTTATTTTTATTTATTTAATTTGAACATGATACAGGGAAGTACAAAGGAATACAGTTATTACAGTGTAACATGCCAAAGCACCTTGTATGCAGAGCATTATGGGCAGCTTAAAATTAACTTAAGATTAACTAAGTAATGATATATTCAGTGGTAAAAACATTATTGTAAACAGATAACAATTTAGCACAAATGGTCATCTACAAAGACAGTAGAATGGTGTTTTCTGTTAGGTAAGTAATTAAAAATAAATTTTGATTGGGTCACAGGTTTAGACATATTGAAGATACAATAATGAGAAAATTTAATGAGATACAATTTATGTGATACAAGTATTCAGTATTATTTAGTTTGGGATGAGTACAGTGATTTTTGACGATTTATAAACAGTGTTTCTTTTATATTCACAGGTAATGAAATTCCAGATTATAGGGCCTTTATGTGCATTGAGTTTTTGCATAGCGTGAGATGGACACGAGGATCATCAAAGAGGTGTCTGTGTCTTGTGTTATGGTCATGTGTTCTGTTGAGGTTGGGTAAGGAGACGTTTTGAGCGGTGGGTTTATCATCAGAGTTAAGTGTTCTATGTAAGTAGTAGGTGCAATAATAAGTATAGGATGTTTTGTATGCGTGTGTAGAGTTTAGAGTTTTGATATTGGTTGGACTGTGTGCTGCTGTAGTGGGAATTTGTTAATAATAATAATAATAATAATAATAATAATAATAATAATAATAATAATAATAATTACTGTTGTTAAATGACACTTTATCATTTCATAATATGTGGACATAATCATTATGTGGCAATAATCATTATGGTGGCACCTTAATCATTAAGTAACACTTTTGTCATTAAGTAGATCTTTATTAAGTAGCACTTTATTATTAAGTAACACTTGTCATTAAGTAACACTTTATCATTAAGTAGCACTTATCATTAAGTATTACTTCATAAAGTAACACTTTATCATTACTGTAACCCGTATCTGGCTTGCATTCTGGCACCATGGCGTCTAGGCCACAGGTACCGTCTGGTGGGTTGAGTACAAACCTCGAGCTGGCAGGGTGAGGTGCAGCATCTCCCTCCTCACTCATACATCAGACACACTACCAGCAAGGCGCACTTCCCCAACTTTCTCGCCTTAGCCTTCAGCCTTGGCGTGGGCCAGCAACTAGCAGCCAACACACTGCCTGTACTAGCATACTAGCAGAGGACCCCAATGGAAATAAGTCACTTTATCTGACTTTTTTGGGTTATCCCAGGTTCTCTACACATATGATGCTATGTATGATAATCTGTGTAACTGTATTTGTGTATACCTGAATATACTTACACTAACTGAATTTAAGGCTCGCCTCGAAGACTATTGCTCGACAGTCATGTGGAGCAGTGTACGAGTGTGCATACACTCGCTGTTATGTTCTCGTGACTTTGGGAGTCACAGATTTCACTCCTAGTTATCAGGGGTGACATGTTTGAAGCACTGTATGGCCGAGTGGACTAAGTTCCTATATATGTATAATCATATTATATATATATCATTTATAATATATATTTATATATAATATATCATCCACTTATATAAAATTTATATTTATATATATATATATATATATATATATAATATTATATATATATAAATATTATATATATATTTTTTTTTTTTTTTTTTCAACAAGTCAGCCGTCTCCCACCGAGGGCAGGGTGACCCCAAAAAACATGGAAAATCCCCAAAAAGAAAATACTTTCATCAGCATTCAACACTTTCACCACATCACACATTATGACTGTTTTGCAGAGGTGCTCAGAACACAACAGTTTTGAAGTATATACGTATAAAGATACACACATATCCCTCAATCTGCCATTATCCCAAACCCATCCTTTAATGTGCAGGCAATTGTATACTTCCATTTCCAGGCTCAAGTCCGGCTATATAAAAATAACGGTGTTCACTGAATCCCTTCATAAATAGTACCCTGCTCAACACTCCAACAGTTCGTCAGGTCCCAAGTTCCATTCGTCTCCATTCACTCATATCTAACACGCTCACGCCGCTTGCTGGAAGCCCAAGCCCCTTGCCACAAAACCTCCTTTTACACCTCTTCTCCAACCTCTTTCGAGGACGACACCTACCCGCCTTCTTCCCCTATAGATGTATATGCTTTCCATGTCATTCTACTTTGTTCCATTCTCTCTAATGTACCAAACCACCTCAACAACCCCTCTTCTGCCTCTCTGACTAATACT
Source organism: Cherax quadricarinatus (assembly GCF_026875155.1). NCBI lineage: Eukaryota > Metazoa > Arthropoda > Malacostraca > Decapoda > Parastacidae > Cherax > Cherax quadricarinatus. The sequence goes on from NW_026505625.1 coordinate 14,997, forward strand.
TTGGATTAACTCAACACATTTTCCTAATTTCCACTCTCCGTTATTTTTTTGCTTAATATTTACACGCAATATGCCCTTAAACAGGACTCTCCACAGCCTCCAACCGTCTCCTCGCCTGCTGCATTTCCACTCAAGCTTCACACCATTAAGAGTGTTGTACTACTATACTTTCATACATTCCCTTCTTTGCCTCCATAGATAAACGTTTTTTGAATCCACATAGACCTCAACGCACCACTCACCTTTTTTTTCTTCATCAATTCTATGATTAACCTCATCCTTCATAAATCCATCCGCCGAACGTCAACTCCACAAATATCTGAAAACATTCACTTCTTCCATACTTCATCCTTCCATTTTGATATCCAATTTTTCTTTATCTAAATCATTTGATACCTCATCACCTTACTCTTTTCTATGTTCACTTTCAACTTTTCTACCTTTCACACATGCCCAAAACTCGTCCACTAACCTTTGCAATTTTTCTTTAGAATCTCCCTTATATGCTCAGTATCATCAGCAAAAAGTAATGTGTCAATTCCCACATTTTGAATTGATTCCCAAAAAATTTAATCCCACCCCTCTCTCGAACACCCTGCATTTAACTTCCTTTTCAACCACCATCTATAAATATATTAAACAACCATCGGGGACATTACACATCCCTGTCTAAGACCTACTTTTTCGGGAAGTAGTCTCCCTATCTTCTACACACCCTAACTGAGCCTCACTATCCTCAATAAAAACTCTTTACTGCATTGAATAACTTACCACCTATTCCATATACTTGCAACATCTGCCACATTGCTCCTCTATCCACTCTATCATATGCCTTTTCTAAATCCATAAATGCAATTTAAAAACTTCCCCTATCTTTATCTAAATACTATGCACAGTATATGCTTCAATGTAAACACTTGGATCTACACATCCCCTCCCACTCAGAACCTCCTTGGGTATCCCAATCCTACAATTCTGTCTCTACCTCATAAGTCTTTCAATTATAACCCTGCCGTTACACTTTTCCTGGTCATACTCAGTAAACTTATACCTCTATAATTTTTACAGTCTCTTTTGTCCCTTTCCCTTTATATAAAGGGTCATATACATGCTCTCCGCCAATCCCTAGGTACTTTACCCTTCTATCATACATTTATTACAAAGTACCAATCACGTCAAACACTATATACCACCCTGCTTTTACATTCTCTCATGACTCCCCATCGTTCCAGCTGCTTACCCCCTTTCATTCTACGTAATGCTCTCAGTACCTCCCCATTTACATTCTGCTCTTCTTCACTCCTAAAGATGGTATACCTCCCTGACAGGTGCATGAATTTACTGCCTCTTCTTTCTTCCTTAACATTTATTAAAGTTCCTCAAAATATTCTCGCCAGAGACCTTTTACCTCCCTCTCCCCATCTACTAACTCCCTTCTCTGTTTTTAACTGACGAATCCATATTTCCTAGGCTTTCTTAGCTTTGTTTAACTCTCTCCAAAATTTTTTTTCTATTTTCATTAAAAATTTCTCGTCCAAACAGTGCCCTCTCCACTCTATCATCTGCTTCCTTTTGCACATCTCTCAACCAACTCTCTTTACCTTTTCCTTTACCCTCCATATACTCTGCTCTTCTTATATCACTTCTGCTTTGTAAAAACCTCTCATAAGCTACCTTTTTATCTTTTTCATGCCCTTTACTTCATCATTTCCACAATCACTCCTCTTTCCTCCTGCCGCCACCCTCCTATAACACGGAACTTCTGCCCCCACATTTCTAATACTGTATTTTTTAACACTATTCCAACCCTCTTTTCAAACCCCCCCACCCCCACTACTCATCTTGCACCAGCCCACCTTTCTGTCAATAGTCGCTTATATCTCACCCGAACTTCCTCCTCCTTGTTTATACACTTTACACCTCCCTCTTACATTTTTGTTGCACACCTTCCTCTTTTCCCATCTACCTCTTACTCTTATGTAGCGATACAACTAAATAATTATCCGATATATCAGTTGCCCCTCTTTATAATCATTGTAATCTGGAGCCTACCCATCAACTTTTATCAACAATACATAATCTAATTTTTTATTTATAGATATATATATATATATTTATATATATATATACTTTATTATATATATATATATATAAAACACTGATCTATGGCATGATGGAGACTCGAACCTCGTAACTTGGAACAAAGGTAAGCAGGCTTTACAAAATCTTCCGCACACCTCTAGACCAATACCTTGGAGTCAGCTTGCGCTTAGACCTTGATCCAAGGCAGCCAGCTTCAGGGAGAAGCTTACAGCTGGAGCGCTTGAGGTTTCTAAACCTGGATTACTGGAACGCAGGAGGGAGAGAATACATGATTATATACACCTGGAAAAATCCTAGAGGGACTAGTTACGAACTTGCACACGAAAATTCACTTCACCTACCGAAAGCAAAAGACTTGGCAGACGATGTTACACCATCCCCCCAATGATAAGCAGGGGTGTCACTAGCACGTTAAGAGGACCATACAATATGTGTCAGGGGCCCGGAGACTGTTCAACTGCCTCCCAGACACATAAGGGGGATTTCACTGAACCCTGGCAGTCTCAAGCTGGCACTGGACATGCACCTAAAGTCAGTTCATGATCAGCCGGGCTGTGGATCGTTCGTTGGTTTGCGTGCAGCCGCAGCAAACATGCCTGGTTGAATTAGGCTCTGTTCCACCAGGAGCGCTGGTCACAGACCGGGGCCGCGGGGGAGTTGACCCCCGGAACTCTCTCCAGGTAAACTCAGGTAAACTAAATTCTTAAATACAGTATGGCCATCTATTTACATTTAATATTACCGGTTTTTCTGGAAAATATATAAAGTATTTTCCACAATATCATTTCAACAATTAGCTTTATAGGGCAGGAATAGCTTTCTAAGCTAGCTCTCGAAAATACTCCATATAAAGATTGGTCAATCAAGGGAGACAATGTATTTCCCTGAGCACATTCCCGACTTTGAAGAATAATATTCCCCTTCAAATTCAATGCCTTCAATGCCACAAGTTTAAGCAGTTAAGGTAAAAATGGTGTTATTATCAAAATGCATCGGAGAGCTCATCTAATTTTTCTTCCTTCCACCCCACCCCCCCCTCCCCAAATAAGGATAGCAAGTCGGAAACAAGCGTTCGGAACGTGAACAGCTTCGTGACATCAAAACTACTAATGTATAAATCATTAGACATGTTTAATATTTTGCCAATCGGTAATAAAGTTGTAGAATTACCGACTATATGTAAAGTACAAAGGTCAAAGTGCAACTTATGTGCTTTTATGTGGCAACGTTTTCCGCTCTCCAGGTGCTTTATCAAGACCATTACTAAACAATCATGGACACAGAGGGTATTTAAAGGCTCAGGTGAGGTGAATATAGTGAGGTACTTTTCGATGTTCACTAAGTGGTAGTAGATAGTAGTAGTAGTGTAGTAGTAGTGGTTGGTACGTGCCATAAAGTAATACAATATCGCGCTAGAGCAATTAATTGTAACTGAGTACAAGGCTTAAAAAGATATTACGTTGGGTAACATAAAATATAGGTTGGACAAATATAAAACTGGAATGAGGCAGGTAGTTTCAGTGTTCACTCTCTGTGCTTTGTGTTGTATAACAGGAGAGACTATGTGATGGCAGGGTTTATGTTTTTCAGCGAGGCATTATTGCTAAGACTTCGGCGATGGTTTGAAGCTGCGTTGTTTGTTTTTATTTATCGAAACAGCGATCAGTGCTGATTAAAGGCCACTTTTGCGCCTGTGCGGAAATTATTTTCTTTATATCACTATTGGGCGTTCTCTGAATTTCATAAGATGATTGGTGGAAAATGATCTCACAAACTTCTATTCACAGTCAAGTTACCAAGACCAAAAAAGAGGCAATCATCATCGGGTTTTTCCTAAGAGCATACGAATTGGTAGTCCTGAGTTTTTGACGTGAGGAATGTACTTACATTCACCAAACATTCACTGAGTTAAATTTCCTTCTTTTTCTCAAAGACTGCAAGAAAAGAGCTCTTCATGTTCCAACATCATTCTCCACGCATCAACCACCGCTCCAACTAAGGTTATTATTGAACATCAAAATGGCTTTTCAATACCGACAGTTGTTAGGTAAGACACATATGAACAGTTAGACAACTTTATCCGAAACGTTTCGCCTACACAGTAGGCTTTTTCAGTCGAATAAGAAAGTAGGAAGGAACAGTAGAGATGTGAAGTCGATGTATTTCAGTCCATACCCTTAAAGTCGTAGAATTTGAGGATTGTCAGTCCCTCGGACTGGAGATGTTCAGTTCCATAGTCAGGAAACTATCTGAAGATCATGCGACAGTGCGGAGACTTATATACTGTCGGAAGGAGTGGTCGCTGGCGTCAGTAGTAGTAGTAGTAGTGTTGTTGTAGTAGTTGTCCGTCAGTGAGAGGCAATGTGAGTAATGTCCTCTCAGCTCCTACCTTCTCACTTGAAGCGAAACAGTTTCGGAATAAAGTTGTCTAACTGTTGCATATGTGTCCTTACTAAACAACCTGTCGGTATTGGTATACCATTTTGATGTTCTTCTTGTCACGACACTGCAACACGTGCATCTTGGATCCAGAATACACCTTGGACAAGCTTTCAAGTGAGAGGGTTGGATCTGTGAGGGACATGACTCTCAGTTTGCCTCTCACTACTACTTATACTACTACTACTACTACTATAATATACCCTGCACCTTCTCATCGACAGTATTTAAGTTCGACCCCCCCCCCCCCCCCCCCCACACCCCCCCACGTCGAATGTTTAAGATAGTTTCATGACTTGGAACTGAACTTTCCAGGGCCGAGGGACCTGACAACCTCATATTCTACGAATTTAAGGGTGATGGACTGATTACATACGTCTTCACATCTCATACTGTTCTGCCTACTTTCTGTATTCGGACTGAACGGAAGCTATGTGTAGGCGAAACGCTTTCGAATAAAGTTGTCTAATCTGTTGCTTGTGCCTTACCTAACAACCTGTCGGTATTGTATACCATTTTGATGTTCATCTTGTCAGACACTGGCAACATGGCATCTTGTACAGAAAACACCTTGGACAAGCTTTCAGTGAGAAGGGTTTGGATCTGAGAGGGAAATGACCTCTCAGTTGCCTCTCCTACTACTACTACTACTACTATATAATACTATACTACCCTGCACTCTCCTTCCGACAGTATTTAAGTCTCCGCACTGTCGCTTGATATTCAGATAGTTCCTGGACTATGGAATGAATTCTCAGGCAGGGCCTGATCAACCTCAAATTCTACGACTTTAAGGGTGATGGACTGATTACTTCGTCTTCACCTCTCCACTGTTCCTGCCCTACTTTCTGTATTCGACTGAAGAAGGGCCTACTGTGTAGTGCGAAACGTTTCGGAATAAAGTGGTATATCTGTTGCATATGTGTCTTTCCTAGACAACAAATGTTATATCAATGATGGTATACAATAACGACAGGTTGTTAGGGTAAAGACAAATATGTTGCATATGGTCTTACCTAACAACATAGTTATAATTCTTCCCAACAGGCAGGTGTTGCATTAACGTTCAAAAAGTACACTTTTCACAAGCTAACAACTCAGAGTCGCCATCGCTTCTACCACTTCAATAAAGGATCTACCAGACAGATACCCAAGACCACGAACCAGTCAATGCAGGAGTTTACACTATACCCTGTGGAGGCTGTGACACGATCTTACTTAGGTGAAACAGCAAGGAAACCTCTGACAACAGCCTCAATGAACACTATACGCCTGTAGACGACAACTTAACAACGCCTGTGTTCAACACCGAAATTTCCACCAATCTTATGAAATTCAGAGACGCCCAAATTTGTGATAAAAGAAAATTATTTCCGCACACGCAAGGTGCCTTGAATCTGCACTGATCGCTGTTTCGAATACAATTAAACAAAACACGGCAGCTTCACCTTCCTCGAAGTTCTTAGACAAGAATCTCTCCTGAAACAGTAAACACCTGCCACTCACATGTCTCTCCTGTTATACTAAACAGCACAGAGATGTGAACATCGGACAACAAGCTATTCTCATTCCTGTTTATACTTTCGTCAAACCTATTTTTATGTTACACAAGTAATAGCTTTTTTTATCTTGTAATCATGTTCGTATAATTGCTCTACCATACTTGTTATTACTTTGGTACACTACCACACGTTTGACTTTTTTTGTTGTTTTCTGCTACATTCTACTACTACTAACTCTTGTGAATACATTCGAAATTGGTACCTCACTAGTTTGACACCTCTCTCTGAGAAGTGTGTTAAAGAGCTGTCATTGTCGTGGGGGGTGGGCTGTCGTCTGTTCTGAGCCAGGCCCCTGTACTTCACAAACAGCTAGAGTTTACGGCCTTGGCCATATTGGTTTGGGATCATCGGTGGGGATTAGGGGGGGAAGGGGTAGGGTATGGGGGACTTCGAGCCCTGCTTCTCAGTCGAAACACCTCCACGATTCATGGCGGGGGCGGGGTCGTGCCCCGCACCACCTTCCGTGAGGCCTCTGCTATTCTTTGGTGTATTGCAAGCGGACCCTCACGTGTGTGGGGTGTAGTACAAGGGGGGTCATGCGGACCTGTAACGGACTGCCACCCCCGATAAGACCAGTGAGTATTTTTTAGGTCATCCGCATCAGAGCTTTTAACGTGTTTGTGGGACGGCGAGAGGGTTGATCTTAAACACCACGCCGGATGAGTTAGGGTGCGGAGATCCCGCGAATAGAAAACGTTGGTCTCTCCAAGTGGGTGGCGTTGGAAGGACACACGGTGGAGAGATGAGAGTTAAGGGTCGCAAGATACGGGGGTGATCTTTAGGTAGATATGGTTAAGAAACCGAGGGAGAATTGGCCAGCCGGAGAGGTCGAGTTGATAGTCGTATCTGGCCAGCGGTCAGGTTGTGTTAACGAGCGGACGAGAGTCTTGTCCTTTTTTGAGGAGGATGGGGGGAGCACAGCGGTTGCTCGTAAGGGGGAGTGTTTTTAGTGGGGGGTGGGGGGGTTCATGGGGAAGGAGCCAGCCGAGCATTAGCCGAATCGCTAGCGGCACGTTTGGATGGGATGCACGGGAGGCGATATGGAACCTGCGGGCGAGCGAGCTTAGGTAGGTAATCTTGCGGAACCGTGGGCATTATCTTGGAAGAAGCGGCGGTATGCCAGGGGATTGGTATTATGGGCCCATGTGTCGGAGTGGGGGGCCGGCGTGGATTTGGGGGTTTCAGACGGGATGGGTAGTGGGGTTGGTGGGGGGTTGTTTTATAACGATGTGGTGGATCTACTTACAGGTTCCGAGTGCCAGGTGGTACCAGCTCCACCGCATTTTGTGGCCCTACCATTCGACCCGAGAGTGCTTCAGGTATTACCATAATGCGTCAGGGACTGGGGCCCCCCTAAGTTTTGTTAGCCCCCACTGAACATAGTTATAACTGTTTTGTGCGCCCTCCCCCGCGTCGATCCGCCCCCCCCCCGGGGACCTTTCCTTGGCTCAGTTACAAATAAGGTAAGGACACGATATTTACTTTTGGTTTGGTTGTTCACGAGATTATAGTACAACCACCACGGGGGGGGGCCTGAGGCATTTTTTTAGTGGCTGGGGTAAAACATGATGCTCGGAGGCGTTCATTCCGCCCTTTCCAAGAGAATATAGAAGCCACACTCCCGGATGTTGGATATCGTCTATTTAGTTCATTAACGAGTCAGACACAAGGCGTTTTATGTGTTGTAAGGGTTCGCATGTTACGAGACAGACACTTTGGCTTTATAGGACTGATTAGTGTTACTAGCATGTAAACATTCAGACTTTCCGTTTCATAGAACATAAAGAACAAAATAATAACACTAATTAACCACTTCAAAATTCCTTATGACCCAATCTCAATATCTTTCCAAACCATACATAAACCCACCAATCACCTAAAAATTAAAAAATCTAACTAACACCTAACAATATACACTAATTTATTAACATGCAGAAATTCCCTACCTGGCCAATAAGACGGGCAGTTCCCTATCCAAAGACTTCTTACCATCCTGAAATACTATCTAGAATAACTCCCCGTAACCCCTTGACACAATACAACCCAGCCCCTCCCACTCCATATATTTGTCCAGTCTCTTCTTAAAGCTTACCCAAGGGTCCTAGCTTATAACTCCCACTGGGAAGACTGTTCCTCGCATCTTCAACTCTGTTAGAAAACCATGTACTTTACCTATGTTCTTTCTAAAATCTAAATTATCCAACTTAAATACATTATTCCTGGTTTCTTACCTGGTTCGAAACCCTCAGTTACTTTTTTAATGTCTCCCTTGTTTATGCCCGTCATCCACTTATACACTTCTATGATATCTCCCTCATTCTACGCCCTCTCAGAGAGTGGAGATTTAAGGCTTTAAGTCTATCTTCATACGGGAGGTTCCTTACACAGTAAATCATTTTAGTCAGTCTTCTCTTTATGTTCTCTAATGAGTCTATGTCCATCTGTAGTAAGGGGACCAAAACTGCAGCAGCCATAATCTAAATGAGGCCTCACCTCCACTTGTGATGTATAGAGCTGCTTAAAATAATTTCTGGACTTCTGTTACTTATACTTCTTGAGATAAATCCAAGCCCCCCCCCCCCCCCCCCCCCCCCCCCCCCCCCCCCCCCCCCCCCCCCCCCCCCCCCCCCTAATATGTTGGCCTTGTTGCGCACACTGAGGCACTGCTGTCTTGGATTTAGATTTCTGCTTCCATGACTCCAAGTCTTTTTCTCATTCTGTATGACCAAGCTCTACTTCACCTAGATCTATAGCTTCGTGGTTATTTTCATTACCAAGGGCAAGTACCTTACTTATACACATTAAACTTAATCTGCCATTTTCTCTAGACCAAGACATTAATTTGTTCAAATCGTCCTGGAGTTCATTGATATCCTCCTCAGAGTGTATTTTTAGGTCCTATCTTGGTATCATCAGCAATCTTATTCATGTCACTAGTAATCCCTTCATCAAGGTCTATTAATGTAACTCATGAACTAAGAGGGGGCCTAAAACTGATCCTTGTGGACGCACTAGTGACTAATCCCCATTCAGATTTCTCTCCATTAATGGTAACTCTGCTTTTCTATTGGTAAGCCATTCCTCAATCCATGCAGAACTTTACCTCTTATTCCATGGAGCTGCCACTTTTTTGTAGAGTCTCTTGGAGGTAATATGTCTCGAAGGCTTTACTAAAATCCAAATAAACAACTATCATATCTATTCCTTATCACTGTCAAATGCCTCAAATGTTCTATGATGTAGAAGTCAGTAAGTTTGTCAGGCCTGGAACGACCTCTCGCGAATCCAGTTGAAGATTCATTTATCAAGTTATGCTCTTCAAGGTGACTTCCTGATTAGGTCAGCTATAAAATGATTCTAATAACTTGACCTCTATAGATTGTCAGGCTTATGGGACGGTAATTTGAAGGAGTGGACTTATCCCCTGATTTGAATATAGGAACCACATTAAGCCATCTTTCCACATCTCTCGGCACAACATCTGGTAAGGATGTGGACGCATTGAATACACTCGTTAATGGTGACTAAGCTCCATCTTGCAATCCTTAAGTACCCTTGAAAACAAATTCTCGGGGTCCCGGGGATTATTTTGTTTCAGTAGTCTATCTGTTAAGAACCATGTCCCTCGTGACAGTAATAATTAGTTTAACTTAATTCATCAGGAACTAAATAATTGTTACTTACTGGAAATCCTCATTTACATCTTCCTGTGTAAAAACTGACAAAAATATAGTCATTAAATAAGGAAGAAATTGCCAGTTCTTTATCCGTCAGCTGTCCATTCCAGATTTCAGAGGTCATACTTTTTCTTCACCTTTCTTCTATACACTTGAAAGAACACCTTCTGGATTAGTCTGTGTTTCAAGTAGCAACTCTAATTCTTAGATCACGTTTAGCCCTTCTAATCGCTTTTTTTACTTCTCTTTATGATGAACATATTGGTCAGTAAGGTTAACCACTCCTCTTCTGATGCGCCTTTAAATTCCCCTTTTCTCCCCTAATAGATGCTTAGCCTCCTGTTAACCATTGGGTCATCGTTATAATTAGACCTAATTTCTTTTGGGGTATGTATCTATACTTCGGGCACTGTGTACATTATTAAGAAACAATCATAAAAGCAGATCCTTCATATTCATAAGTGTGATTATCGTCATTAAAATCATTAGCTAGATAACCCCAATCAATATTAGACAGGATGTTCCCTAAGTCCATTATAATCGCCAGAACGAAAAATCGGGGATTTTTACTTGTTTTATCATTATTCTTCCGAATTCCCAATTTATGCTAAAGGTGATGGTCTTGTGATCACTGCGCCAAGCTCCTTCAGTGATCTCCAGATTATTCAGTAGTGTTTACCTTATTTGACAAGACTAGGTCTAGCAAATTATTACCCATGGTAGGTTCAGTTACCACTCTGTTCAGAAAACAGTCATGAATTGTTTCATGAAGTCATGGACTCTAGATTACCTGCTCAAAGAATTTACAGTCAATTTGCTAAAGTTTAATGTCACCTACTACTGACTACGTTTACTGGTTACAGAGCCCTAACAATTTCGTCCAAAGAAGTCTCCCTCTATGTGATCCAGACTGAGAGGGTCGGTATATTACCACCTAGATTAGTTTTTCTTGACCCTCCACGAACTCTACAAAAACAGACTCTCGTTACTGCCCATCTATTTTTATACGTTTGTATGCAACAAGTAATATTTTATCGAACATACAATGCAAATCATCCCCCATTCCCATTACATCTATCACATTGAATAACTTAACCTGAATATTACACTCAGTAAGTCATATCCCGATCTTTAAATCATACCACGTTTCAGTTAATGCATGCTATCAAAGTTCCAGCACATGCTACCAAACGTAGTTCATTTATTTTTATTCTTGCACTTCGAATAGTTAGCACTAAAATACCCATCATATGTTTTTTCTTCTGCAACATTTTTCCTATTCCATCTTTGTTTTTACACAATTTCTGTAATTATCATACCCAGAGTTACTCCATGGACAGTTAATATTAAGATTCTTAATTTCAGAGCATATAGTCAATATATCAATATCATTATTATCATTTCTAAACCCATATATTAACTCAATCCTAGTTTAAAGTCCTCACCACCCCCTCAAATGAGTTAGAAGAAACCCACACCTGCCCTGGATAAGTGACCCCATCCCTGGAAATACATGTCATTCGGCCATAGAAGTTGTCCCAGTTTGTCAATGAATGGTACCTTGCATTATCCTTACAGTGTTTATCCAGCCAACAATTAATACCAATTGCTCTGGGACAACCATTCATTACCAACACTCTTCTTGGCAAAATGCCACATATAAAAGGGCGCCCCACCCCTTCTTCCCTAATAATGTCTATAGCTGTCCTGAACTTTCTAATAAATCCTCACTTCTTACGCTTGACTACATCATTGCCTCCAGCACTGAGGCAAATAATAGGATTGATCCCATTACCTTTCTTGATGTTGTCAAGCCGTGCTAACAATGTCCTCCATCCCAGCCACAGGAAAGCTTTTCACCCTTTGTCTCCTACTCTTGTCCTTCAAGCAGAATGCCCTATCCATGTATCTAACCTGGCTATCCCCAACAACAACAATATTTTACCTTCCTTGTTGTCGTTCGTCGTGACGATCCCAGAGTTGACTCACAATTCGTCGGGTAGCACCGAGAAGCGTTGGTGTTTCCACGGTGTTTCCACAGCAGTCTCTTTCTTCTTCATCGTTTCTGGTTTCCATTCGTTTCCTTATTGATCTTTCAACTTCGTCGTCCCCTGCTGTCCAGCCACTGTCCACGATTCCCTTCTTGACTGAGGAACTCGAAACAGGAGGACTATACGTTTCCTCTTGTTTTCCTCGGTCATTCGCCGTATCTCCGTTTTCGTGCCCTCAATTCTTCCTTAAGTTGTGGTTAAGTTGCTCGATGGAGGGCATCTTGTCGGTTCAAGTCACTGGAGCAATCAAAACACTTTCTTACAGAGTGAAGTAATGGTCAGCACTCAAAGTACAGGTCACCACTCAAGAGCACACAAAACAGTTCTTCACAGAGCTAAGATACAATACCACTGAGTTAAGTACAACGTCACTCTGTGCGAAGTACACGTCACCACTCGAGTTGTACATGATGAACAATTTCTGTTTAGCTCTTCTCAGTTCAATAAATAAAATTTTTTTTCGTTGTTTTAGCAGGTCAATATTCTTAGTAATCACTAACCTGTTGAGATGATCAGACGGGGTCGACGACAGATTAATCAACCTGTTTTGTAGAAGCGAGTTCAGTAATACCTGTACACTGAGACACTTTCGTAAAATTTCAATTTTAATAATACATTATGGGCCTTAAGAAGTACAGATTTGTAAGAGACAACAGCAAAGGAAGAGGAAGGAAAAAATCTTGAGAATTAGGGGAAGAGTTAGCAAGTTGCATACATATGCAAAAATTGCAAACAAGCAATGCAAGATGCAAATCAACCACGGGGGGGGGGTTGCATGATGGCTTTAGGCCTTTCGTGTTGCAGTCAAACCATCATCAGCTCATTATGCTGAGGTAGAGTGTTCACTGCCATTCTTGAGTCAATAGTTTGCTGCCACGTTTGATATTTTGTTCACTTCCATTCCTGAATAGATTGGTCAACTCGTCACGTTCAGGCTTATTGTGATGAATTAAAGAAGAGTAAGCTACAATTTTATAATACCTTTTTTTCTTTTATCATGCCCTTTACTTCATCATTCCACCAATCACTCCTCTTTCCTCCTGCCCCCACCCTCCTATAACCACGACTTCTGCCCCACATCTAATACTGTATTTTTAAAACTATTCCAACCCTCTTCAAACCCCCCCCCCCACTACTCATCTTTGCACCAGCCCACCTTTCTGTCAATAGTCGCTTATATCTCACCCGAACTTCCTCCTCCCTTAGTTTATACACTTTCACCTCCCTCTTACTTGTTGTTGCCACCTTCCTCTTTTCCCATCTACCTCTTACTCTTATGTAGCTACAACTAAATAATAATCCGATATATCAGTTGCCCCTCTATAAACATGTACATCCTGGAGCCTACCCATCAACCTTTTATCCACCAATACATAATCTAATATATATATATATATATATATATATATAATATTATATATATATAATATATATATATATATATATAAACACTGATCTCTGGCTGAAGGAGACTCGAACCTACGAACCTTGGAACAAGGTACGCAGTGCTTTACCAATCTACCCACACTAGACCAATACCTTGGAGTCCAGCTTGCGCTAGACCTTGATCCAAGGCAGCCAGCTTTCAGGGAGAAGGCTTACAGCTTTTTATCTCATCCCCTGCATGCATCAGCCTTACTAGAGATATTAACAATGCAAGGAATTCGCAAGCTGGACTCCAAGGTATTGGTCCAGTGTGGGTAGATCGGTAAAGCACTGCGTACCTTGTTCCAAGGTTCGTAGGTTCGAGTTTTCTTCGGCCAGAGATCAGTGTTTGTGTATATTTCGCCTGCTCTTGCGAATTCCTTGCATATATACATGATATATATACATGATTATATACACCTGGAAAATCCTAGAGGGACTAGTACCGAACTTGCACACGAAAATCACTCACTACGAAAGCAAAAGACTTGGCAGACGATGCACCATCCCCCCAATGAAAAGCAGGGGTGTCACTAGCACGTTAAGAGACCATACAATAAGTGTCAGGGGCCCGAGACTGTTCAACTGCCTCCCAGCACACATAAGGGGGATTACCAACAGACCCCTGGCAGTCTTCAAGCTGGCACTGGACAAGCACCTAAAGTCAGTTCCTGATCAGCCGGGCTGTGGCTCGTACGTTGGTTTGCGTGCAGCCAGCAGCAATAGCCTGGTTGATCAGGCTCTGATCCACCAGGAGGCCTGGTCACAGACGGCCGCGGGGGCGTTGACCCCCGGAACTCTCTCCAGGTAAAACTTCAGGTATATATGTATATATATATATATATATATATATATATATATATATATTATATATATTATATAATATATATATATATATATATGTCTGTGCCGAATATGTAAAACTGGTCAATTAGCAAGAACTCATTTAAAATTAAGTCCTTTCTAAAATTTTCTCTTATACGTTTAAAGATATATTTTTTTCATTAATGTTGATGTACAAATTAATAATTTTGCACCAAAAGGAACTTAGAAAACTTACCTAACCTTATTATAGAAAGAACAATTTATTTTAGCCTAACCCAACTAAATATATTTTAGATTTGTTTACAGCAATTTAATACTAAACAAACACAGTGAAATATATTTTTTTCGTTAGGTTCAGAATGAATTTGGCGAAATTATTGCATACACAAATTTTCACTTGTCCTATATGGCAAGATGAGCGTTGCTATTTAAGCCAAGATCGCAAGTTCTGCCTATTCGGCACGACATATATATATATATATATATATATATATATATAATATATATATATATATATATATATATATATATATATAAATATATATATATTGTATGTATCTTAGCTGTCTCTTCATTAAGAGTGAAGAAACCATTCATGGTACGACGCTTCCTTTAAAACATGTCTAAACTGATAAACAGTGTAGCGATACCGACAAGACGTGGAAAAAGACACTTATGTACAGTTCAGGACATTTATTAGAGGAAACGTTTCGCCACGAGTGACTTCTTCAGTCCTAATACAGAGATAACTAAGAACAAATATATATAGTAACAGGAGTCACGTGGTAAACTGCGATAGGGTAGTAGTAGTAGTAGTAGTAGTAGTAGTAGTAGTAGTAGTAGTAGTAGTAGTAGTAGTAGTAGTAGTAGTAGTAGTAGGATTGTAGTGAGATGGACTGGGTTTGAGGACCTGTCAAAATTACGTTACAGGAGCCTCTAGAATGAGAAATATCCTGTTGAGTAGCAATTTGGTCGTAGTGTAACTTCCGGATTTTTTATTTATTGTGTTACTGACAGTAATTAGAGCAGCCTCTATACACTATCGCAGTCGTAAATCTTCTTCCTTTCCGAACTTCATGCTGTTTTCCACTGTCCACTGGAAAATCCTGTTTTTATCTTGCTGTGTAACTATCATGTTTAGTTTAATGTCATCTGTATATGATGATACAAAACTGTGATGGGTGTTTTTATCTATTTCTGCTATGAGGATAAGAAACAGCAGAGGTGCCAGTACAGTGCTTTAGGTTACTGAGCTTTTTACCTCGCTTATTCTGGATTTTGCTCAGTTTATTATTTGTTTTTGTATTGTGTGTTAGAAACCCGAAAATTCATCTGCCTCATTTTGTGTGCTATCACCCCATGATTGCATTTGTCAAAAACCTTTGCAAAATCTGTGTATATCACTTCTGCGTTTTGGTTTTCTTCCAACGTCTCTGTAATTCTGTCATAGTGGTTCAGGAGCTGTGATAGACATCATCGTCCTGTTCTAAAACCGTGCTGGTTTTTGTTATGCAGTGTGGCATGCTAGGAGTACATTACATTTTATTCGGGGAATGTCACATATCCATATAGGCATGCCCTCCAGCCACCGAACTAACTGCTAAGAGCATAGCAGGCGTGGCCCGCCTGTCATGCTAGTAGTCTGAGTCAACCCAGCCAACGTTGTGAAGCCTTGTCTAAGACTTGTGGATCAAACATGGCAAACTTACTTTAAGTCTGGTCTTAACCCCCCCGGTT
>NW_026505626.1:0-17347 GCF_026875155.1 Cherax quadricarinatus
TGCCCTTAAAACAAGCACAGACGAGGGGGTTTAAAAGGACAAACACATAGACACAGACACACAGCACGACAACAGACACAGACACACAAAATTTCAAAGGGTTTGGGACAGCTGAACCTGGTCCGCCGGCCCGGGGCAACCCCACCAAGGAAAAAGTCTGAGGTTTGGGGGGAAAGGGGCAAAGAAGCCCGAGCGGAGTACGTCTGGGGGGCCAGAGCTACAAACATCATCAAGGAAAAAGTCTTGGGGGGGGTTAAAAACCCCAGGCAATCTCCTGAAGCGACATCAACCAAATAACTGCCGCAGCTTTGGGGGGCCCCTGGCGAACCTCAAAAACAGCACCGAATTTTAAATAAGGATCGTTCAGGACCCGTACACGTGTACGTTAGGGCCCATTTTAGAGTATGCGGCACCATTTGGAACCCAACCAGCCAAGCATTAAAGAAACTAGAGAAATGCAAAGGTTTGCAACAAGACTAGTCCCAGGGTTAAGAGGTTGCCCTTTGAGGAGAGTTAAGGGAAATCAACCTGACGACATGGAGGACGGGAGAGATAGGGGGGACATGTAACGATTAAAAAATACTGAGAGAATTGAAAGGTGGACAAGGACAGGATTTCCGAGATGGACAAAAGCAACACGGGGACACATTTGGGAACCTGAAGACACAGATAAAAAAAAGGGATGTTGGAAGTTTTTTTCAGCCACGAGTATCAGGAAGGGGAAATGTTTGGGAAGCGATGTAGTGGAGGAGGATCCATACATATTTAAAAGGGGGTACGTTTAAAGTCGGGTTTCGGGGAGAGTGACCTAGTGCGCCAGTGAAGGGGGGGGCCAGGGTTTGGCCCCGACCCTGAACCTCAATAGGTGGTACAACTAGGTGAGTACAGACAAGACCACAGCACGAACACGACACGACACACAACACACACACACACCACACACACACCACAACACACACACACACACACACACACACACAAAACACACTGGAAACCAGTGTTTTTCTTGTATTTGTGAACGACATGACTGAAGGAATAGACCCCAAATGCCCATGTTTGCAGATGGGAAAGGGGTGATGAGAAAAAAATTTCATTCGGAGGACCAGGGAAAACTACA
This sequence comes from Cherax quadricarinatus, assembly GCF_026875155.1. Lineage (NCBI taxonomy): Eukaryota > Metazoa > Arthropoda > Malacostraca > Decapoda > Parastacidae > Cherax > Cherax quadricarinatus. The sequence goes on from NW_026505626.1 coordinate 1,118, forward strand.
AAGGGATCTGGACGGGTTTTAGGCCTGGTAAAAAAACTGGTCCTGGGGTTTTACCCCTTTCCAATGCAAAAATGAAAATTGGGGAAGGGCAAAAGGCCCCAGACGGGTTTCAGGCTAGGGGCCAGAGACTACAAACTCATCAAGGAAAGAGATCTTGGGGGGAGTAAAAAACCCCAGCAATCTCCCGAGAAACAACAACCCAAAAAAGCAGAACATAGGGGCGGTTAAAAAAAACCTAAGAACAGCATTCGCCATCTTAAATTAAAAATCGTTCAAAGGGGTGCACTGTGTACTTGGCACATACTTTGAGTATGCCCCGGGACTAGTTTGGAACCCCCACCTAGCGAAGCACGTAAAAAACTAGAGAAAGGCAAAGGTTTGCAACAAGACTATCCCCCCCCCGAGCTAAGGGGTATTTCCTCGGGAGAGGTTAATGGAAATCGACCGACGCCCGGGGGACAGGGGGAAAGGGGGGACATGACAATGACATATAAAAATACAGAAAAGGGAAATTTCAATGGGACAGGAAGAATGCCCCGAGTGGGGGCACTGGAAAAACAAGGGGAAAACAGTTGGAAGTTGAAAAACCCCAAGGGGAACCCACGGGGGATGTTAGGAAGTATTTCTTCAGTTACAGAGTATCAAGAAGTAGCATTTTTTGGGAAAAGCGTTTGTAGTGGAGGCAGGACCTACATAGCTTTAAAAAGGGGAAAATGATAAAGTTAAAGGTGCAGGGAGGGGGCCCCCTAGTGGCCGGTGAAAGGGGGGGGGGCCAAGGAGCTATGACCCCGCCCCCCCTGCAAAAACCCAACTAGATTGGTAAAACTAGGTGATTACCCACACAAAAGCACCCCCCTCCCCTACTCAAACCACACACACATACGTACACCCCCACATGGGGGGGGCCATGAGCTAGGGGACCGCCCCCTGCAACCCCCAATTTAGGTGAGAAATACCCCACCCCACACAAACCAAAACTCTACATTACTAGCCCCGAACTTTGGGAATATTTTCCCACACATTTAAAAAACTAACCTAATGGCCTTAAAAGATATTTCAAACCAAAGGAAAATTTCATGGCCCCCGGTACTGGGTTACTTCATAAGGAAAATAAGATAAAGTGACTAGGGGGACGAAACGGAAATTTTATTGAATATTAAAAAACATTTAAATACAGGGGAAAGCCCTTTTTCCCGCTTAAAGGGGACTTTTAATATAAAAAATTTAAAGTGTATGGGGTTAGACCCCGAGTGGCCAAGATTTACCTCAAATTTCCATCAAAAAGCGAAGTGGAAGGACAAAAGGGTTTGGGAACTCGACAAAATCGTCTTAAAACAAAAATTTTTAGAAAAACCACAAAAAAACCCCAAGGAAAAGCCAGACTTGGGAAAATGCCGGGTACCCCAAAAATCTCGACCAAAAGAAACACAAAATTTCGAGATTTAAAAAAACCGGGACACTCTGCTAGAAATTCTTTATTTAATGCTGCATTAAAAAACCCGGGTAACACACGTGTACCCCTAGGGGGAAAAAAAACAAATACGGAGTGTGGAATATTTTTAAAAAAAAAGGGAAAATTCTTAAAAAAACAATAATTTCGGCAAACCCTGTTAAAATATTTCTAACATTAAGTACCTACTGTTTTGGGGTTTTTGTTAGTTAAATGTTCCCCAAACTATGATAAACCCGATGAACTGGACTCACAATCTAACGTTGCTACCCTTCATGCCCCCAGACGACACAGACATTTTTAACAAATTTTGTTTAAATCTAAAACGGGAAAATTATTCGAATAATTTTTTAAAATTTTAAGCCATTTGAAATTGTCTAAAACCCTTGCAAAAAATTTTGTTCATGAAAAATTTCCCCCCTAAATTAGGATTTCGCGAAGTGTGTGTGTGTGTTTTGTGGTGTACCCCAGAAACCCTTTTATAGCAGCTTTTTGTGGTTGCGGGGGTTAGTCTTTGCTTCGGGCCTCGCCTCTTCGCTAGTCTTTTACTAGATCCATTCTTTCCCCAAAGGACTTATCGTACTTCGTCGCAAAGCTATGTATGGATCTTGCCCCCGCTATTTTCGTCTCCAGATTGTCCCTTTTCCCTACAACTCTAAATGAAAAAATTTTACTTCCAAACCATCTCAAAAGGCTTATCTGAGTTTAAACTTCCAGTTTTTCCCCCTTTTTTTCCCTGTGTCCCATCTCTAAAAAATTTTCGGGCCCCCTGTGCACCCTTGTAATTCACTATCAGTTTTTTAAATGGGCTTTTCCATGTCTTCTTATCCCTCCCCCCCCTTCTTTGACGTCAGGTTGATTTCCTTGCCTTTTCTCATGGGAAAATCCCCCTTTGGGCTCCGGAACTAGTCTTTTTGCAAATTTTTTCTCTTTATACAGTTTCATGACGTGTTTTGCCCAGGGGGGATGCATACTCCAATGTGCCCCTGACGTACAAAAGTATAGGGGTGTCGTGAATGAACCCTTTAAACTTAGTTTTTCGAAACACTTTTTTCTTGGGTTTTGTGGGCGCCCATGACTGCAACATTATTTGAAGTGCGCCTTGATGGGGCCCGGGTTTGTGAGGGCTCCCCCCCAAGACCCTTTCCCTTAAGTAAATTCTTGCAGTTTTTTAAACCCTTCAGGTTGAAATTTTTCGTCTACGGTTTTCCCTTTTTTCTTTTAAAAAAAGGGGCTTCATGAGTTTGCACTTTACGGGGGTTTTAATCTTTTCTTTTTGTCGGACTAGTCTTGCATTTTCCCAGACCCCCTTTTTGATTCACCAAAACCTCATTCCCTTGTATTTTCCTAATTAGTTTCAACAGTCTGCAAAAAAGGGATCCCTCGAATCTGTCCCCTTCCTAGTCTTTTAAATATATACAAAAAACCCAGCCCCGGACTTTGAACTGACTCTTGGGGAAACCCCCACGTCGCACCCCCGCCCCCCCCTAAAAACTTCGTCACATCCCAACACTCAAATTTTCCCTTTTACTAAAAAGGTAGTCTTGATCCATTACGGGTATTTTTTTGCTTTTTTCCCTCCCGTTTCTCTATTTTTCCAACCAGTCTCTTGGGGGAAACCCTGTGTTTTAAAATCCTTCTTTAATGAAAAAGATAATGCATTTTACACATCACTCTCTCTCCTGCCTTACTTTTCCTTTTAACCTTGTCGTGAACTCCATTTCTTTGGGAAAGCGGGTTTCCCTTTTTTCTAAAGGGCCCTGCAGGTTGCCCATGTATGAGTCTTTTCCCTTTTTTTTAGAAGATGTACCTTTCTTCTCTTGATAATCTTCAAAAACTTTACATAAATACATTCACGACACTGGCCCTGTAGTTTAGTACGCCTGTCCTGTGCCCTTTAAAAATTTGGGACAACATTGGCAAATTTTTGCACCCCTCGGGCATTTCTCTGTTTCGTTTTGATTTTTTAAAAGACTTTTGGGTAGGGGAAACACCCTGGGGAAATCTGCTCCCCCCTCTCAGGACAAAAGGAGGTTTGATATCTGGGCCCACCCCAATGGGGTTTGTCTATTTCCCTCAGCAGTTTCGTCACACCTTGTCAGTTTTGCGCATTGTGTCCCGCCCTCGGGGTAACCCCCGCCGCCCCCTTTTGTCTCCACGGGGTTACCTCCCTGTGAGCTCCCCTCCTTCCTCAGCCTGTTTTCCCTGCCCTAGATTGTTTTTTTCCTGTGATGTGGATATAACGCGGGGTTCAGATTTTTTTTTGTTTGTTTCTGCCATTCTCATATTGCGCTTGGCCTCTCTCCTTATTAATTTTATTTTCTTTTCCGGGTTTTTGGGCTCAAACTTTTTTTTTCCTGAGCCCTTTTGGGCCTTCTTTCCCTTTTTTCCATGCTTGGTCCTGCTTTTTAAATGGGGGGTTTTGTACATAAATATCATCTTTTTTTAAACCACAGTTAAAAGTGTTCCAATTATGTAGTTATCTGCTATTTCTGCCCCATTTTTCCATTCCAAAAAATTTTACTAGCTTTTGATGAACAGAGCAAACTCCTCCTTCCCCCTCTCCCCTCCATCCTCTCCCTTTCCCTGGGGGATCTGATTTTCAGTGGGAAAATTAACCCCATCTTTTACCCTTTCTTGAGTTTTGTTTTCGGGAAATGCTATCCCTGTGGGGGGAGGGGGCCCTTAATGATCGTTTTTCCACTTTTTTTGTTTTCCACATGCTTTGGGGGGGGGCCCCCCTTCCCCCCTCTACCTCCCTTTCAGTTACTGTATTTGGAGGGGGGGGGGGGGTTTGGGGTTCGGGTTGGAGGTGTGGAAAGCGGGGGACAGAATATTTGGGAAGTGCTGTATGGCCCATTTTTTTTGCTGGGGGGCTGGCGATGTGGAGTGTGGGTTTTTTTCTGGTTATTGTTTTTTTGGGTTTTGGTTTTGGGTTTTGTAGTGGTTGAAGGGGTTCTGTGCCCTTTTGTGTTTAGTATTCACTGAGGCGAGTTTTCCTGTTTGTCAAAGGGCCTGCCCTGTCTCTTTTTCCCCTTTTCCCCCGGCGTCTTTTTTTTAAACCCTTTTCTCTTTTTTATTCCCTTTTTTTTTTCACATTTTTGTTATGGTCGAAGTACATCTTTGGATATTTTTTGGGACCCCATTAGCAGGGGTTTCTGTTGAATAGCAAATCTGGGGGGGCTGAATTTTTTTCTTTTCAATACCTCCAATTCCTGAAAATTTGTCAGCTGGGGCATGTTATTATGGAAAGGGTGCTCACAATCATTTTTTTCTCCCCCTGTCATTTATTTTTTAAAATTCCCGAAGGGCCCAAATTAAAAATTTTAACTCTCCCCCCCCATACCTGTTGAAATTTAAAATTTTAAAACCTTTTTTTTTTTCCCTTATCATCTTCCAGGGCCCCCGGTGGCCTAATTTTCCCAAATTTTGCAAAGGATTCTTTTTTCTCTTTCCCCTCCTTCATTTCCCTTTGTGCCCCCTGATATTCCGTTTCCCTTACATAGCTACTTTCGAAACCCTTTTTTTAAAAATCCTTCCCTTTAGCATTTCCAATTCCTCCCCCAGGCCCCGGGATCTTTGCTTCAGCGGGTATAGTCATAAAATCCCACTTTTTTTCTCTCCCCCGATATCTCCTCCAAAAAACTTTTTTGCAAGGGCTCATTTAGTTTTTTTCCTACTGTTTTTTCCACTGTGGGTCTTAAAAACCTTTCTATCCTTTCCCCTTTTCAGACAAGCCATCCTTGATTCACTTGCCCTACCCTCCTATTTTTTTAGATTTTACTTTTTTTTTTTCCCTTTTTGGATGGCTTAAATTTTTCAATTTTATAAACTTTTTGTGCCGGGGTTGTGTGTGTGTGTGGGTGTGTGTGTGTGTGGTTTTGTGTGTGTGGGGTTTTTTTGGTTTTTTTGGTGGGGGTTTTGGTGTGCGTTGTGTGTTTCGTGTATTTTATGTTTTGTGTATGTGCACTTGTGGTTGTAGAGGGCGAGTCATAGCCCTGGGGTGTTTTGTGTGTTATGTGTTTTGGAGTATTGGTGTATGAGGGTGTTAGCCCTGTGTCTGTGGGTTTGTTATGTAGTGAATTAAAGTTATTATTTTGGGTGTTTTAGTGTGTGTGTGTGTGAACTAAACCCAATGAACCCCACCCCAATTGTGGGTTTCGGGGGCCCAGCTCAGCTCCCCGGCCCCTCCTCTTCAGAGAATGCCCATAGGGGCCCCCTCTGCTCCATGAGCTTTAACTTTCATCGCTCAAAACTGCGGATGGTTTCCGCCCACCACGGTTTACTTGCTAGACTATTCCCCTTCCTGACTACTTATGACTAAAAAAAATTTTTTCCTAACATCACTTTGACTCCCCTGAGTCTTCAGCTTTTCCCTTTTTATCTGTGTCCCCCCGTCTTTTGTCCCCCCCTTTTTCTTTTTTCCATGAGTTTTTTGTAAAGTCCCTCATCATGTTTTCTTTAAACCCCCTTTTCCCCCAGTGTCGTCAAAGGCCCTTTTCCCCCTTTAAACCTTTTTTTTCGTAGGGCTTTTCCCCCAAGCTTTTGGAACAAACCCTTTTCGCAAACCCTTTTCACTTTCCCCTAAATTTTTTGACGCGCTTGACCCCGGGGTGGGGTTCCAAAAGGTGTTTTATATCCCGTTGGGGTTGAGTACACGGTATAAAAGTGAACATTTTAAAAAGGTTTTAAAATACCGACAGGTTGTTTGGTAAGAAATATTGCAACAGTTAGGTCTTTTTTTTCGAGAAAGTTTCGCCTACACAGTAGGGTTCTTTTAGTCGAGTCAGAGAAGTTAATAGAAAACAGAAGATACTTGAAAACGATGTAATCAGGGCCAACACCCCCCAAGTTTTGAGGTGGCAGTCCCTCATTTTGGAGAACCCGTATTGTTGGCCCTAGTCTGAAAAAAATATGGAAATTTTTAAGTTTACAGGATGGGCCCTTTTATACCCAAGGGGGAGGGAGATGTAGGCCAAATAGTAAAGGGAAGAATGTAGTCGTTGGGAGGGCAGGTTTATCTCAAATCCAGCCGTTTTTCCCAAAAAATTGTAGAAGTGTCCAAAATTGATTTTTAGGTCTGTACCCCGATACCCTTGGTTTCCCGTGTCTGAAGGGTGATGGGTGTTACATTTTCTTCAAATATCTTCTGTTCTATCAACCCTTTTCTGTACTCGACTAAAGAAGGGCCCACTGTGTAGGGGAAACCCTTTTTGAAAAAAAAGTAAACCCAACCGTTTTCATGTGTGTTTTACCCAACAAAAGGTATAAGTGTCTTGAACGATTCCTTACTGAGGGGTCCCGAGCTTATTCTCAGGTTTTCCAGGGGCCCATATGTTTCCCGCAGTTTTTTGGTTGATGGGTGCTTCCGGACACATGCCGTTGGGTTTTACTCACCAAAAGACTTTCTCCTTGAGTGAGGTTTTTTCGTCTTTGGTCACCCACCTATACTCCCGTCTGCGGTCTTCTTTGGGCCTTTTCCCCCAATTTTTCCTGAAATTTGCATTTGGGCCCCGTTAAAATTTGAAAAAGCCAGTTGCTGGACCCGGGTTTTCCACCTGTTCCCGGTCCTCTTTGGGAAATCCTGCCTGATCCTCATCTGGGTTTTTAAATTTCCTCATTTAAATACCCAAACATTGCGAGAGGGAAAAATTCTGAGTCTATTTCCTTTGGAAATTTTGTTAATTTTCCATTTTGTCCCCAGGCACATGTCCCATTTGATACTAGGGCCTTTTTTATATGTGTGTGGATGTGTGTATGCGTATTTTTCGTGTGTGTGTGTGGACCCCCCTAGTTGAGATTGCAGGGGGGTCGGTCCAAGCCCTTGCCCCCATTTTTTTTTTTTTTTTTTTTTTTTTTTTTTTTTTTTTTTTTTTTTTTTTTTTTTTTTTTTTTTTTTTTTTTTGTGTGTGTGTGTGTGTGTGTGTGTGTGTGTGTGTGTTTATTTTACGGGCCCCTTAAAAAACCCTTCAAAATTTTATATTTTTTCAGTTTTGGCACCAGTCAAATTTAAAGAGCCTTCCCCCAAAAGGGCAATTTAAAAGGCAAGCATTTTAGCCTCTTCACCCCGATTTGGGGGTTAAAAAAAATTCGAAAGAGGGTTTAAGAATACTTTTTTCCCACCCTTTTTTGACTCATTCACAAAAAAAGAAAAATTTTGTTTTGTGTTATTTGAATAAAACACAAAAAATTTTTTCCCTTTCAGTTCCTTTTTTGTTTTTTTTGCTTATTTTTTTGGTTTTTTTCATTTAAAACACATGCATTTTGGGGTATTTATTTTTTTTGTTTCTGGGGAATGTGGTGTATGTTGGGTTTAAAATAACATAAGAACGAAGGAAAACTTTCAGAAGGCCTAAATGGCCCATCGAGGGGGTCCCAAGGTTTCCTACCGGGTTAAGCCAAGGGACCCCAAACCCAGGGGAAAGGGCAGGTCACATTGACTTAAGGGGGGAAAATGCCCAAAAAGGGCCTGGTTTGCCCAAGCTTTTAGGTCCAACTCACACCCAACCCCCATCCACTCATGAAATTTTTCCAACCTTTTTTAAAAACTACCAATCGTTTTTGGCCTCTATAACCCGTAATCCGGGGGTTTGTTCCCCCTCATCCCCCAACTTAAATTTTCCCAAAACCGAAATACCTTTCCCCATATCCTTCCTGAATCTGAATTTTTTTTAAAATTAAAAACCCTTGCTGCGAGTCTTGTTCCTTTGGCTAGATATTTTCAGCACACTATTTACATCCCCCTTTTTTTATTCCTGTTTTTCCATTATACACCTCAATCATATCCCCCCCAATTTTTACGTTTTCCAGAAAGTGCAGATTCGGGGCCCCTTTTCTATTCCCCATAGGGAAGGTTTTTTTGATACATGGGATCAACTTTTTCATCCTCCCTTTTTACATTTTTTCCCGGAATTTTTTATCCTTTTTGTAATACGGGGACAAAACTTTTGCAACATAATCTAAAAAGAGGCCCAAAAACCCAAAGGGTGTAAAGAGTTGAAAAAACCTGGCTCCTTTTTATTTTTGCTTCTTGTTTTGAAGCCCAAAGGTTCTATTAGCTTTATTTCGAACACTTAGCCTGTTGTCTTGGTTTGAATTACTGTTTAAACCCGAATCCTAAATCTTTTTCCCCAAAACCCAAAAAATTTAAAATTTTCCTTAAAATTTTGTTTTTATGTGGCATGGTTATTGTCCTGTCCCAAAATTTTTTGAACTTTTCCCTTTTTTCTATATTTAAAGCATCTGCCACTTCTCCGACCACTGCATCAGTCTATTCAAATCTTCCTGGAGTGCTCGAATGTCCTCGTCAGAATGAATTCGACGTCCTATTTTGGTGTCATCGGCAAACTTGCCGATGTCGCTCTTTATGCCCTCATCTATGTCGTCAAGTCACACACCCATGTAGTGAGTGTGTGTGTTTGTGTATGTGTGTGTGCTTGGATGTAAGTATTTGTGTGTATGTTTCTGGTGTGTGTGTGTGTGTGTGTGTGTGTGTGTGTGTGTGTGTGTGTGTGTGTGTGTGTGTGTGTGTGTGTGTGTGTGTGTGTGTGTGTGTGTGTGTGTGTGCGTGCGCATGTATGTGTGTGTACTCACCTAATTGTGGTTGCAGGGGTCAAGTCACACACCCATGTAGTGAGTGTGTGTGTTTGTGTATGTGTGTGTGCTTGTATGTAAGTATTTGTGTGTATGTTTCTGGTGTGTGTGTGTGTGTGTGTGTGTGTGTGTGTGTGTGTGTGTGTGTGTCGTGCGCATGTGTGTGTGTGTGTTTATTTTACCAGTGTGGCATCAATCACTTGAAGGAGCAGCCACCGGAAGCCGTGATAGGCAACCACTGTCCTTCAACTTTTCTTCGCCTCTTCTACTGATTGGCACATAAAAGAAATTCGTCGAGCATGAGGACGCGGTGGATTTTTCGTCTTCTGACTGACTCGCGGAAAAAGAAAAATCATGTTTCCTGTTATGTTGTTGTGAGTGACACACTAATTTATCACCTGACATATTATCTCAGGTTTACACGCAATTTACATTTTATTTTGAGTTTCATTTTGCAAAAATTTAATGAATCAAATGTGCTGTAATTTTCCCTTCTTATGTGTAGAGTGTAAGGAAGTAGATATATAATGAACTTCTTCCTTACACTGTTCCACCTTCACCTGTGTGTGTACTCACCTATTTGTGGTTGTAGGGGTCGAGTCTTAGCTCCTGGCCCCGCCTCTTCACTGGTTTCTACTGGATACTCTCTCTCCCTGCTCCATGAGCTTTATCATACCTCGCCTTAAAACTATGTATGGTTCCCGCCTCCACTACGTCACTTTCTAGGCTATTCCACGGCCTGACTACTCTATTACTGAAGAAATACTTCCTAACATCCCTTTGATTCATCTGAGTCTTCAACTTCCAATTGTGACCTCTTGTGTCTGTGTCCCATCTCTGGAACATCCCGTCTTTGTCCACCTTGTCTATTCCGCGCAGTATTTTATATGTCGTTATCATGTCTCCTCTGACCCTCCTGACCTCCAGTGTCGTCAGGCCGATTTCCCTCAACCTTTCCTCACAGGACAATCCCCGTAGCTCTGGGACTAGTCTTGTTGCAAACCTTTGCACTTTCTCTAATTTCCTGACGTGCTTGACTAGGTGTGGATTCCAAACTGGTGCTGCATACTCCAGTATGGGCCTGACGTAAATGGTATACAGAGTCCTGAACGAATCCTTACTGAGGTATCGGGACGCTATCCGTATGTTTGCCAGGCGCCCGTATGCTGCAGCAGTTATCTGATTGATGTGTGACTCAGGAGATATGCTCGGTGTTATACTCATCCCCAGATCTTTTTCCTTGAGTGAGGTTTGCAGTCTTTGGTCATCTAAACTATATTTTGTCTGCGGTCTTCTTTGCCCTTCCCCAATCTTCATAACTTTGCATTTGGCAGGGTTAAACTCAAGGAGCCAGTTGCTGGACCAGGCTTGTAGTCTGTCCAGGTTTCTTTGTAGTCCTGCTTGATCCTCGTCCGATTTGATTCTTCTCATTAACTTCACATCATCTGCAAACAAGGACACTTCTGAGTCTATCCCTTCCGTTATGCCATTCACATATACCAAGAACAACACAGGTCCTAGGACTGACCCCTGTGGAACCCCGCTTTTCACAGGCGCCCACTCTGACACCTCGTCACGTACCATGACTCGTTGTTCCCTCCCTGTCAGGTATTCTCTGATCCATTACAGTGCCTTTACTGTTATGTGTGCCTGATCCTCTAGCTTTTGCAGTAACCTCTTGTGAGGAACTGTGTCGAAGGCCTTCTTGCAGTCCAAAAATACGCAGTCGATCCACCCCTCTCTTTCTTGTCTTACTTCTGTCACCTTGTCATAAAACTCCAGTAGGTTTGTGACACAGGATTTTCCTTCCCTGAAACCGTGCTGGTTGTCAATTATACACTTGTTTCTTTCCAGGTGCTCCACCACTCTCCTCCTGATGATCTCCATGACTTTGAATACTATACACGTTAGTGATACAGGTCTGTAGTTTAGTGCCTTATGTCTGTCTCCCTTTTTAAAAATTGGGACTACATTTGCCATTTTCCATACCTCAGACAGTTGCCCAGTTTCAATTGATGTGTTGAAGATCTTTGTTAATGGCACACACAGTATCTCTGCTTCCTCTTTAAGGACCCACGGAGAGATGTTGTCTGGTCCCACCGCCTTTGAGGTGTCAAGTTCGCATAGCAGCTTCTTCACCTCCTCCTTGGTTATATGTACCTCATCCAGCATTTGCTGGTGTACCCCCTGTTCTGATTTCCTTTAGTCCTACTGGTTTCCACTCTAAATACTTCTTTAAATCTCGTGTTGAGCTCCTGACATTCCTCTCGGTCTTTTCTTGTGAACTCCCCATCACTCTTCCTCAGTCTGATTACCTGGTTCTTGACTGTTGTTTTCCTTCTGATGTGGCTATGCAACAGCTTCGGATCAGACTTGACTTTCGATGCTATGTCATTTTCATGTTGTCGTTGAGCCTCCCTTCTTATCTGTGCATATTCGTTTCTGGCTCTTCGGCTAATCTCTTTGTTTTCCTGAGTTCTCTGTCTTCTGGTTTTCCTGTCAGTTCCCTCTCCCACTGAATGTCTTGCAGGAAGTTCCTCATGCCTGAGTAGTTCCCCCTGTTGTAGTTTGGTTTTTCCCAACCTATTCCTGCTACTCTCTCCACTTGAAGCTCAACTGTGTAGTCGAAGCACAGAGCCACATGATCACAAGCTCCCAGGGGCCTTTCATACATGATATCCTCGATGTCCGAACTACTTAAGGTGAATACAAGGTCCAGTCTTGCTGGTTCATCCTCACCAGTCTGGTAGTGTCTTTAACATGTTGATGCATGAGGTTTTCCAGTACCACATCCATCATCTTGGCTCTCCATGTTTCGGGACCTCCATGGGGCTCCAGGTTTTCCCAGTCAATCTCCTTGTGATTGAAATCACCCATAACTAGTAACTTTGCTCCCGCCATGTGTGCTCTCCTGGCCACCTCGGCTAGTGTGTCGACCATTGCTCTGTTGCTCTCATCGTATTCTTCTCTTGGCCTCCTGCAGTTCTGTGGTGGGTTGTACATTACTGCAATTAACACCTTATGTCCCTCAGACTGGATCGTTCCTACTAAGTAGTCCCTATCGCCCGTGCCATCCATTCCTTCCATTTTCTCAAAACCCCACTGGTTTTTAATGAGCAGTGAAACTCCTCTTTCCCCTCTCCTCCCTCTGTCTTTTCTGAGGATTTGATATCCGGATGGAAAGAATGAATCTGTTATTATTCTAATGAGTTTTGTTTCTGTGAGTGCTATTATATCTGGGGATGTCTCCTTGAGTCTTTCATGCCGGGTTCTTTTTTTTGCAAACCCCCCTATTCTCCGAAAATTTTCCAGCTGTGTCATGTCATCTTCTCCTCTTGCTTTTATGATGCTTTCAATTGCTTTTTTTTCCCTTGTTTTCTTGCTTCATAGATTTTTCCCTTCAACTTCCTGGAACCCATACACAAAGACTGACCTCACCCTTTCATTCTCCCACTGCATATCCTTGTGAAACCCCCTCATTAAATTTTTTATTTCCCCCCCATTGCAGCTTTCTTTTTTTCATTTTCATTTTAGCTTTTTTTTTTGGGGCCCTCAGGGCCTGTTTTTTTCCCTTCTCGGTTTCCCCGGGGCCCTTTTCTCTGGTCTGTTGGGGCCCTTCCCACATATAGTTAGCTCTTTCATTTACTACAGTCTCCTCTGATGGAGTTTTTCCGGCAGTTTTGCCCCTTTTTTTCCCACAGCCCCCCTTAAATTTGTGACTGGGGTATCTCCGGTTGTCAACCCCAAAAATGTTCTTTAGTTCTTTAGGCTGTTTCAGATTTTTCATTTCCCCTTTTCAAATCTGTATCCTGGGCCCTGCTTTTGACTTTCACCTCCCACTTCCTGCTTTTCCCTATCTAAACCTCTCTTTTCCCCCTTTTAAAGCTAAGGTTTTTTCTAGTTTTCCCTTTTTTATTTATGTTCCCGTTTTTTTGAGCTTGCTGCCCAAACTTACTTTTTCAGCTTCCTCCTCCTGTCCCCGATTTTCCTTCCTGCTTCTGGCAACCCCTTTTTGTTTTATCCCGATTGCCTCAGAGTTTGGGGAAATTGAAAATTCCCCTGTATTAGGTTTGTAGGTGTTTTTTCCCGAGTTGTGGGGGGGGAAGTAAGGAAGAACTGTGGCTATGTGGGGGAGGGGTGGGTGGGGGAAATTTGGGGGGGTTAAAGGGGGGGGAAAAGGGAGAAAACAAAGGGGGGGTGGGAGGGGGGAGAGGGGGGGAGGGGGGGTGGTGAAAGGGGGGGGGGGTTGGGGTCGGGGGAAAGGGGTGAGGTTGGGGGGTGGGGGGAAGGGGGGGTGTGTGTGTGAGTCTGGGTATGGGGGTGGTGTGGTGGTGTGTGTGGTGTGTGTGTGTGTGTTGTGTTGTTGTGTGTGGTGTGTTGGGACTACCTATTTTTTGGTTGCAGGGGGCGAGTCCTAGTTCCCCGGCCCCCCCTCTTCACCCGGGGCTACTTGGGCCCTCTCTCTCCCCCCCTCCCTGGGCTTTACCAAAACCCCGTCCTTAAAAAATGGTTTGGTTTTCCCGCCTCCACTACTCATTTTTTAGGCTTAAAATTTCCCCGCCTTACAACTCTATGACTGAAGAATTACTTTCCCAAATATTTCCCCCTTTACTCAATTTTTGTCTTCAACTTCCAATTGTGGCCTCTTGTTTCTGTGTCCCCTCCCTGGAACTCCCGTCCTTGTCCCCTTGTCTATTCCCCGCAGTATTTTAAAATTTGGGTTTTCTTTTCCCCCTTTTTCCCCGGCCCTCCTTTTCCTCCAGGTCGTCAGGCCGATTTCCCCTTTTTCTTTCTTCATAGGGGCTTCCCCCTTTCACGGAACTAACCTTGTTGCAAACCTTTTTTTACTTTTTGTTTCCCTTTACGTCCCTTTTTCAAATGCGGGTTCCAAACAGGGGTGCAACTCCAGTATGGCCCGAACCCCCCAACCCCCCCCCCCCCCCCCCCCCCACACCCCCCCCCCCCCCCGGGGCTTTCAGGGGATGAAATGCTTTATTATTTTTGGGGCCCAGGGCGGGGGCCCTTGCTGCAGCAGTTATTTTATTGATGTGTGCTTCCGGAGAATGCCCCCGGTGTTATACTCCCCCAAGATCTTTTTTCCCCTTTATGGGTTTTTTCGCTTTGGCCCCCCTAAACTATATCTGTCCCGTTTGGGCTTCTGTTTCCCCTTCCCCCATCTTTATGGGGCTTTTTCCCTTTTTGGGAGGATTAAAATTTGAAAGCCCTTTTCTGGACCAGGTGTCCGTCTGTTTCCCGGTCTCTTTGAAGTCCCCTGGTCCTCATCAGATTTTTAATTTTTCCTCATTAACTTCACTTTAAACTGCCCAAAAAGGGGCACCCTTTTGAGTCTAACCCTTTCCCTCATGTCGTTCACATATGTGGGGTTTTGTGTGGTGTTGTGTGTGTGGGGTGTGTGTGTGTTTAATTTGTGTGGAATTATGTGTGGGTTTATTTGTGTCTGAAAAGTAGGGGACTTGTGTGTTGGAGGTTTGGGGAAGTGGAGTTTCAGTGGGCGCTTTTTCTGAAAGAAAACCCCTTGTGACCCGATCCCCACCCCCTTTGGGTTGGGTGTTGCGTATGGTTTTCGCATATGTGTGTGTTTGTCGTGTGCTGTGCTTTGTGTTCCTCCTATTTGTACTCACCTTTTGGGTTGGGGGTCGAGTCCTGCTCCTGGCCCCGCCTCTTCCCCGGGTTTGCTACTGGGCCCTCCTCTCCCCTCCAGGGGCTTTAAAAACCTGTCTAAAACTGTGTATGGTTCCTGCCTCCATACGTCTTTTTCTAGGCTTTTCCCACCCCTTACAACCTACGAGAAAATACTTCCTACTTTCTCTCTGACTCATTTTGTCTTCAATTTCCCTTTTGTGGCCTCTTGTTTCTGTGTCCCCCCCCGGGAACACCCGTCCTTGTCCCCCTTTGTCTATTCCACGCAGTATTTTTTATGTCGTATATGTCCCCCCTGACCCTCGTCCTCCAGGTGCGGGGCCGTTCCCCCTTTAATCTTCTTCTGGACTTTCCCCCTTTAGTCGGGAAACAAACCTTTGTTAAAACCTTTTACTTTCTTAGTTTCTTGAGGGCTTTTAATCAAGGGGGGTTCCCAAAAACAGGTGCTCTCCCCAGTATGGGCCCTGACATCACGGGTACAGTGTCTTAAATTTTTCCTTACAAGGGTATGGGAAATGCTTTCTAGGTTTGCCGGCCCCCATATGCTGCAGCATTTATTGATTGATGTGTGCCCCGGGAGCATGCCGGTGTTATACTACCCAAGACTTTCTCCTTTAGTGGGTTTGCAGTCTTTGGCCCCCTAGCCTAACCTGTCTTGGCTTTTGTGCCCTTCCCCCATCTTCATGACTTTGCTTTTTTCAGGTTAAATTCGAGAAAACCATTTCTGGACCAGGTTCCAGTCTTCCAGGGTCTTTTGAATCCTGCCTGGTCCTCATCAGATTTTAAATTTTCCTATTAAAACACTCATCTGCAAAAGGACCTTTGGGTCAAAACCCTTTGTCATGTCGTTCACAATACCAAAAAAACACTGGTCCTAGGACCCACCCCTGTGGACCCCGCCCTCAAGGTCCCACGTGATACTCATTACGTACCATGACTGTTTTTGCCCCCCTGTCGGTATTCTCTGATCCATTGCAGTGCCCTTCCTGTTTTTTGCCCTGATGCTCTAGTTCTGCATAATTCTTGTGAGGAACTGTGTCAAAAAATTTTTGCATCCAAGAAGATGCAATCAACCCCCCCCTCTCCTCTTGTGTCTCGTGTGTGTGTGTGTTGTGTTTGGTGTTGGGTGCGTGGGTTTTGTGGGGGTGTGTTTTGTTTGGGGGTTTTGGTTTCTGCCTAGTTGTACTACCAGCTGAGGTTTGCAGGGGGCGAGTCCCAAGCCCTGGCCCCCCCCCTTTTATGGTCGCTACTAGGGCAATCTCCCCCGAACCGTGAGCTTTGTCAAACCCCTTTCTTAAAATATGTATGACCTGCCTCCACTACATGTTCCCAAACTATTCCCCTTCCCGTATCTGTGGGTGAAGAAATATTCCTAAAAATCCCTGTGATTCATCTGTGTCTTAACTTCCAATGTGTCCTCTTTTGCTGTTGTCCCATCCTGGAACATCCTGTCTTTGTCCACCTTGTCAAATTTCCCCTTTAGTATTTTGTATGTCGTTTCATGTCCCCCTATCTCTCCTGCCTCC
>NW_026505627.1:0-48715 GCF_026875155.1 Cherax quadricarinatus
ATAGTACACGCCACTTACCACCACAACACTTGACATTGTATAGAAGGAAGGGGAAAGGAACAGTCTCACATATCCGTCACGACTTGACATAGTACAGTCCACTTACCACCACCACTTGACATAGTACAGTCCACTTACCACCACCACTTGACATTGTACAGTCCACTTACCACCACCACTTGACATAGTACAGTCCACTTACCACCACCACTTGACCTAGTACAAGTCCACTTACCCACCACCACTTGCCCTAGTACAGTCCACTTACCACCACCACTTGACAAAGTACAGCCACTTACCCACCACCATTTGACATAAAACACCTCCACTTACCACCACCACTTGACATAGTACAGTCCACTTACCACCACCACTTGACATAGTTACAGTTACTTACCACCACCACTTGACCTAGTACACTCCCTTACACCACCACTTGTCATAGTACAGTTCACTATACCACCACCACTTGACCAAGTACACGCCACATACCCCACCACTTGACTAATACAGTCCACTTACCACTACCACTTGACATAGGACACTGCACTTTACCACCACCACTGACATAGTAACAGTTCACATACCCCCACCACTTGACATAGTACAGTCCCACTTACCACCACCACTTGACATAGTACACTCACTTACCACCACAGGTTGACGATAGTACCAGTTTTCACTTACCACCACCACATGACATCGTACAGTCCCACTTACCACCACCACTTGACATGTACACTCCACTTACCACTCACCACTTGACAAAGTACAGTTCACTACCACCACCACTCGACCATGTACAGTCCACTTACACCACCACTTGACATAGTACAGTCCCACTTACCACCACCACTTGACATAGTACTCACCACTTACCACCACCACTTGACATAAGTACAGACCCATTTACCACCACCACTTGACATAGTACCTCCACTTACCACCACCACTTGACATAGTACACTCCACTACCACCACACTTGACATAGTACAGTTCACGTACCACCACCACTGACATAGTACAGACCCCTTACCACCACCACGTGAAATAGTACAGTCCCACTTTCCATCCACACTTGACCTAGAACAGTCCATTACCACCACCACTTGACATAGTACAGTCCACTTATCACCACAACTTGAAATATACAGTCCACTTACCACACACTTGAAATAGTACAGTCCACTTACCACCTCCACTTGACATAGTACAGTCCAATTACCACCACCACTGTGACATAGTACATTCACTTACCACCACCACTTGACATAGTACAGTCCACTTACCACCACCACTTGACATAGTACAGTCCACTTACCACCACCACTTGACCTGGTACAGTCCACTTACCACCACCACTTGACATAGTACAGTCCACTTACCACCACCACTTAATTAGTACAGTTTCACTTTACCACCACCAATTGACCTAGTAACAGTCCACATACCACCCCCCACTTGATTAGTACAGTTCACTTACACCCACCACTTTGACCTAGTAAGTCCACTTACCACCAACACTAGAATTAGTACAGTTCACTTATCCCACCACCACTTGACCTAGTACAGTCCACATAACCACCACCAACTTGAATTAGTACAGTCCACTTACCACCACCGACTTGACATAGTACGTCCACTAGACCACCCCCACTTGACCCTAGAGCAGTTCACTACCACGACCACGTGTCCTATACAGTCCACTGTTCCTCCACCATTGACATAAGTACAGCCACTTACCACCACCACTTGACCTAGTGCAGTCCACTTACCACCCCACTTGACCTATACATCCATGACCACCACCATTTACATAGTACAGTCCACTTACCACCCACCACTTGACCTAGTACAATCCACTTACACCCAACACTTGGACTAGTACAGTCCCACTTACCACCACCATTGACAGAGTACAGTCCACTTACGCACCACCACTTTGACCTAGTATAGTCACTTATCACCACCCCTTGACCTAGTAAAGTCCCCTTACCATCCACCATTGACATAGTACAGTCCCATACTCACCACCACTTGACCTGGTACAGTCCACTTACCACCACCACTTGAACGTAGTACAGTCACTTACCACCAACACTTGAATTAGACAGTTCACTTACCACCACCACTTGACTATGTACAGTCCACTTTACCACACCACTTGAAATAGAACAGTCCACTTCCACCACCACTTGGCATTTACAGTCCACTTACCACCACCACTTGACATAGATACAGTCCACTTACCACCCCACTTGTCCAAAGTACATTCACTTACAACCACCACTTGATCAATACACTCCACTTACCAACCACCACTTGAACCATAATACATCCACATGACCACGACCACTTGACATAGTAACACTCACTTACCACCAGCCACATACATAGTCCAGTTCCTTACCACCACCACTTGACATAGTACAGTCCACTACCACCACCACTTGACATAGTTACACTCCACTTACCACCAAACTTGACATAGTACAGTTCACTTACCACCACCACTTGACATAGTACAGTCACTTACCACCACCACTTGACCTAGTACAGTCCCACTACCACCACCACTTGACATAGTACAGTTCACTAACCACCACCACTTGACATAGTACAGTCCCACTTAACCACCACCACCTTGAACATGAACAGTCCACTTACCACCACCACTTGAACATAGTACTCTCCACTTACCACCACCACTTGACATAGTACAGTCATGTTACCACCACCCTTGACATAGTACAGTCCCACTTACCACCACCACTTGACATAAGTACCTCCACTTACCACCACCACTTTACATAGTACAGGTTCACTTACCACCACCACTTGACATAGTACGTCCACTTCCACCACCACTTGAAATAGTACAGTCCACTTTCCACCACCACTTGACCGAGTATAGTCCACTTACCACCACCACTTAAATAGGACAGTCCACTTATCACCACCACTTTAAATAGTACAGTCCACTACCCCACCACTTGAAATGGAGGTACAGTCCACTTACCACCACCACTGACATAGTACAGACCACTTAACACCACCACTTTGACAAGTACAGTTACTACCACCACCACTTGACATAGGTCAGTCCACGTTACCAACCACCACTTGACATAGTACAGTCCACTTACCACCACCACTTGACCTAGTACAGTCCACTTACCACCACCACTTGACATAGTACAGTCCACTTACCACCACCACTTGAATTAGTACAGTTCACTTACCACCACCACTTGACCTAGTACAGTCCACTTACCACCACCACTTGAATTAGTACAGTTCACTTACCACCACCACTTGACCTAGTACAGTCCACTTACCACCAACACTTGAATTAGTACAGTTCACTTACCACCACCACTTGACCTAGTACAGTCCACTTACCACCACCACTTGAATTAGTACAGTCCCACTTACACCTCCACTTGACATAGTACCGTCCACTGACCACCACCACTTGACCTAGTGCAGTTCACTTACCACCACCACTTGACCTAGTACAGTCCACTTACCTCCACCATTGACATAGTACAGTACACTTACCACCACCACTTGACCTAGTGCAGTCCACTTACCACCACCACTTGACCTAGTACAGTCCACTTACCACCACCATTTACATAGTACAGTCCACTTACCACCACCACTTGACCTAGTACAGTCCACTTACCACCACCACTGACCTAGTACAGTCCACTTACCACCACCATTGACATAGTACAGTCCACTTACCACCACCACTTGACCTAGTATAGTCCTCTTATCACCACCACTTGACCTAGTACAGTCCACTTACCATCACCATTGACATAGTACAGTCCACTTACCACCACCACTTGACCTGGTACAGTCCACTTACCACCACCACTTGACGTAGTACAGTCCACTTACCACCAACACTTGAATTAGTACAGTTCACTGATACCACCCCACCATGATCCTAGTACAGTCCACTTACCACCACGCACTTGAAATAGTCCAGTCCACTACCACCACCACTTGACATTTACAGTCCACTTACCACCACTTGACATAGTACAGTCCACTTACCACCACCACTTGACATAGTACCGTCCATTTGCCGCCACCACTTGAATTAGTACAGTTCACTTACCACCACCACTTGAAATAGAACAGTCCACTTACACCCACCACTTGACATTGTACAGTCCACTTACCATTCACCACTTGACATAGACAGACCACTTACCACACCTCTTGACATAGTACAGTCCACTATACCACCACCACTTGACATAGTACAGTTCCACTACCACCACCACTTGACATAGTACCCAGTTTCCCCCCCACTTACCACCACCACTTGAAACTAGTCCAGTCCAATTACACCACCACTTGACCTAGTACAAGTCCACTTACCACCACCACTTGACTAGTACAGTCCACTTACCACCACCATTGACATAAAACACTCCACTACCACCACCCATACTTGACATAAGTACAGTCCACTTACCACCACCACTTGACATAGTACAGTTCACTTACCACCACCACTTTCCTAGTACACTCCACTTACCACCTCCCACTTGTCATAGTACAGTTCACGTACCACCACCACTGACCAAGTTACAACTCCACTTACCACCACCACATGACATAATACAGTCCACTCTTACCACTAACACTTGACCATAATTACAACTCCACTTACCACCATCACTTGACGTAGTACAGTCCATTACCACCACTCCCTTGACATAGTACAGTCCCTTTACCACCCCACTTGACATTGTACACTCCAGTTACACCACCACTTGACATAGTACAGTTCACTTACCACCACCACTTGACATAGTACAGTCCACTTACCACCACCACTTGACATAGTACACTCCACTTACCACCACCACTTGACATAGTACAGTTCACTTACCACCACCACTTGACATAGTACAGTCCACTTACCACCACCACTTGACATAGTACAGTCCACTTACCACCACCACTTGACATAGTACACTCCACTTACCACCACCACTTGACATAGTACAGTCCATTTACCACCACCACTTGACATAGTACAGTCCACTTACCACCACCACTTGACATAGTACACTCCACTTACCACCACCACTTGACATAGTACAGTTCACTTACCACCACCACTTGACATAGTACAGTCCACTTACCACCACCACTTGACTAGTACAGTCCCACTACCAACCACCACTTGACATAGTACACTCCCTTACCACCACCACATGACATAGTAACAGTCATTTACCACCACGCACTTGACATAGTACATCCACTTACCACCACCACTTGACATAGTACACTCCACTTACCACCACCACTTGACATAGTACAGTCACTTACACCACCACTTTGACATAGTACAGTCCACTTACCACCACCACATGACATAAGGACACTCCACTTACCACCACCACTTGACATAGTACAGTCCATTTACCACCACCACTTGACATAGTACAGTCCACTTACCACCACCACTTGACATAGTACACTCCACTTACCACCACCACTTGACATAATACAGTCCATTTACCACTACCACTTGACATAGTACACTCCACTTACCACCACCACTTGCATCGTACAGTCCACGTACCACCACCACTTGACATAGTACAGTCCACTTACACCACCCTTGACCATAGTAACACTCCACTTCCCACCACCACTTGACAAGTACAGTTCACTTACCACCACCACTTGACATAGTACAGTCCCACTTACCACCGACCCCACTTGACATAGTACACTCCGCTTACCACCACCACTTGACCATAGTACATTCACTTACCTCCACCACTTGACATGTAAATCCACTACCACCAATAATGACATAGTACAGTCCACTTACCACCACCACTTGACATAGTACTCCCACTTCCACCACCACTGGACATAGTACAGTCCCATTTACCACCACACTTGACATAGTAGCAGTCCACTTACAACCACCACTTGACATAGTACACTCCACTTACCACCACCACTTGACTTAGTACAGTTCACTTACACCACCACTTGACATAGTAACAGTCCACTTACCACCACACTTAGACCAAGAACAGTCCACTTACCACCACCAATGACAAAGTACAGTCCACTTACCACCACCACTTGACATAGTACAGTCCACGTAACACCACCGCTTGACATAGTTACTTCCACTCACCAGCCACCACTTGACATAGTACAGTCCCTCTTACCACCACCACTTGAAATGTACAGTCCACTTACCACCACCACTTGACCTAGTACAGTCCACTTACCACCACCCACTTGACCTATACAGTCCACTACAACCCCCCTTGACATAGTACACTCCTCATACCACCACCCACTGACATAGTTACATAGGTCACTTACCACCACACTGACATAGTACAGTCACTTACCACCACCACTTGGACATAGTACAGTCCCACTTACACCACCACTTACATAGTACACTCCACTTTACCACCACCACTTGACCTGGTTAAAGTCCATTTAGCCACCACCACTTGACATATTACAGTCCACTTACCACCACCACTTGACATAGTACACTCCACTTACCACCACCACTTGAACATAGTACATTTCACTTACCACCACCACTTGACAATACAGTCCACTTACCACCACCACTTGACCAAGACAGTCCACTTACCACCACCACTTGACCTGGTACAGTCCCACTTACCACCACCAACTTGACCTAGTACAGCCACTTACCACCACCACTTGACCCAGTACAGTCCACTTACCACCACCACTTGATCTAAGTACAGTCCACTTACAACACACCTTGAACCTAGTACAGCCTCATTACCCACCACCACTTGACCTGGTACAGTCCACGTACCACCCCACTTGACAAGTAACAGTCCACTTACCACTACCACTTGACATATACAGTCCACTTACCACCATCGCCTTGACATAGTAAAGTCCACTCACCACCACCACTTGACATAGTAACAGTCCAACTTACCACCACCACTTGACCTAGTACAGTCCTCTTACCACCACCACTTTACCTGGTAACAGTCCACTTACCCACACCACTTGACCTGGTACAGTCCACTTACCACCACCACTTGACATATACATTTCACTACCACCACCACTTGAACCTAGTACAGTCCAGCTTAACCACCACCACTATTGACCTAGTACATCCACTTACCACCACCACTTGTCCTAGTACAGTCCACTTACCACCACATCACTTACATAGTACAGTCCATTACCACCACACGTGAACCTGTACAGTCCACTTACAACGACCACTTGACCTAGTACAGTCCCACTTACCACCACCACTTGAACCTAGTACAGTCACTTACCACCACCACTTGACCTAGTACAGTCCACTGACCACCACCACTTGACCTGGTGCAGTCCACTTACCACCACCACTTGACCTGGTACAGTCCACTTACTACTACCACTTGACCTAGTACAGTCCACTTACCACCACCACTTGACCTGGTAAGTCCCACTTACCACGAAAAAAAAAAAAGAACCACCACTTGACCTAGGACAGTCCACCTCTTACCCACTACCACTTGACCTAGTACAGTCCAATACCACACCACTGACCTGTACAGTCCACTTACCACCACCACTTGACCTGGTACAGTCCACTTACCACCACCACTTGACCTAGTACAGTCCACTTACCACCACCACTTGACCTAGTACAGTCCACTTACAACCACCACTTAACCTAGTACAGTCCACTTACCACCACACTTCACTAGTACAGTCCCACTTACCACCACCACTTGACCTGGTACAGTCCACTACCACAACCACTTGACCTAGTACAGTCCCCTTACCACCTCCACTTGACCTGGTACAGTCCACTTACCACCACCACCCCTTGACATGGTACAGTCCACTTACCACCACCACTTGACCTAGTACAGTCCACTTACCACCACCACTTGACCTAGTACAGTCCACTACCACCACCACTTGACTAGTACAGTCCATTACCACAACCACATGACCTAGTACAGTCCACTTACCACCACCACTTGACCTAGTACGTCCCACTTACCACCACCCCACTTGACTCTAGTACAGTCCACTTACCACCACCACTTGACCTAGTACAGTCCACTTACCACCACCACTTGACCAGTACAGTCCCACTTACCACCACCACCTTGACCCAACATCACTTACACCACCACATACCTAGTACTGTCCACTTACCACCACCACCACCACCACTTGACCTGGTACAGTCCACTTACCACCACCACTTGACATAGTACAATCCACTTACCACCACCACTTCACCTAGTAAGTCCCACTTACCACCACCACTGACCTATACAGTCTCACTTACCACCTCCATTGACATAGTACAGTCCACTTACCACCACCACTTGACCTAGTATAGTCCTCTTATCACCACCACTTGACCTAGTACAGTCCACTTACCACACCATTGACATAGTAACAGTCCACTTACCAACCACCACTAGACCTGTACAGTCCACTTACCACCACCACTTGACGTAGTACAGTCACTTACCACCACACTTGAATTAGTAAGTTCACTTAACCACCACCACTTGACCTAGTACATCCAGCTTACCAACACGCACATGAAATAGTACAGTCCACTTACCACCACCCACTTGACATTTACAGTCCACTTACCACCACCACATGACTAGTACGCCGCCCCCTAAAACTTACCACCACCACTTGACATATATCCGTCCATTAGCGCCACCACTTGAATTAGTACAGTTCACTTACCACCACACCTTGAAATATACAGTCCACTTTACCACCACCACTTGTCATTGTACAGTCCACTTACGTCCCACCACTGACATAGAAGTCCCACTTACCACCACCCCTTGACATAGTACAGTCCCACTTACCACCACCACTACATTGTACATCCACATACCACCACCACTAGACATAGTAACAGTCCCACTTACCACCACCACTTGACCTAGTATAGTCCCACTTACCACCACCACTGGACCTAGTACAGTCCACTTACCACACCACTTGACAAAGTACAGTCCACTTACCACCACCATTTGACATAATACACTCCACTTACACCACCACTTGACCTCGTACAGTTCACCCACTTACCACCACCACTTGACCTAGTACAAGTCCACTTACCACCACCACTGACAAAGTACATCCACTTACCACCACCATTTGACATAATACACTCCACTTACCACCACCACTTGACATAGTAAAGTCCCATCTTACCACCACCACTTGCCAAGTACACCCACTTACCACCACCACTTGACATAAACAGTCCACTTACCACTACCACGTGACATAGAACACTCCACTTACCCACCAACACTTGACATAAAGTACAGTTTCACTTACCACCACCACTTGACATAGTACAGACCACTTACACCACCACTTGACATAGTACTCTCCACTTTTACCACCAACCACTTGACATAGTACAGTTCACTTTACCACCACCACTTGACATAGTACAGTCACTTACCACCACCACTTGACATAGTACACCTCCACTTACCACCACCAGTTTTTTGACATAGTACGAGTTCACCTTACACCACCACTCGACATAGTACAAGTCCACTACCACCACCACTTGACATAGTCACAGTCCACTGACCACCACCACTTGACATATACACTCCACTTACACCACCACTTGACATAGTACAGTCCCATTTACCACCACCACTTGACATAGTACAGTCCCACTACCACCACCCCTAGACTAGTACACTCCACTTACCACCACCACTTGACATAGTACAGTTCACTTACCACCACCACTTGAGCATAGTACAGTCCACCTTACCACCACCACATGAAATATACAGTCCACTTTCCACCACCGACTTTGACCTAGTTACAGTCCCACTACCACCAAACCACTTGACATAGTACAGTCCACTTATCACCACCACTTGAAATAGTACAGTCCACTACCACCACCACTTGAAATAGTACATCCACTTACCACCACCACTAGCACATAGTAAAAGTCCACTTACCACCACCACTGACTAGTACAGTTCACTTACCACCACCACTTGACATAGTACAGTCCACTACCCCACCACTTGACATAGTACAGTCCACTTACACACCACCACTTGACCTGGTACAGTCCACTACGAGCACCACCACTTGACATAGTAACATCCACATACCACCACCACTTGAATTAGGACAGTTCACTTACCACCACCAACTTGACCTAGTACAGTCCACTTACCACCACACATGAATTATACAGTTCACTTACCACCACCACTTATGACAGCCTAGTACAGTCCAACTTACCACACCACTTGAAATAAGTAACAGTCCACTTACCACCACCCTTGACATAGTACAGTCCACTGACCACCACCACTTGACCTAGTGCAGTTCACATTCCACCACCACTTGACCTAGTACAGTCACATACCTCCAACATTGACATAGTACAGTCCACTTACCACCACCACTTGAACCTAGTGCAGTCCACTTGACCACCACCACTTGACCGTATACAGTCCACTTACCACCAACATTTACATAAGTACAGTCCACTTACACCACCACTTGACTAGTACAGTCCACTTACCACCTACACTTGACCCTTAGTACCAGTCCACTTACCACCACCATGACATAGTACAGTCCCCTTACCACCACAACTTGACCTAATTTAGTCCTCTTAACACACCACTTGACCTAGAACAGTCCACTACCAACACCATTGACATAGTACAGTCCACTTACCACCACCCTGACCGGGTACAGTCCCACTTACCACCACCACTTGACGTAGTACAGCCACCTTTCCACCAACACTTGATTAGTACAGGTTCACTACCACCACCAACTTTGACCTAGTACAGTCCACTTACCACCACCACTTGAAATAGTACAGTCCCACTTCCACCACCACTTGGCATTTACAGTCCACTTCCACCACCACTTTGACATATTACAGTCCACTATACCACCACCACTTGTCAAAGTAAAGTCCACTTACCACTACCACTTGAACATAGTAACACTCCACTTACCAACCACCACTGACATAGTACAGTTCCACATACCACCCCACTTGACATAGTAACAGTCCACTTACCACCACCACTTGACATAGTACACTCCCACTTAACCACCACCACTTGACATAGTACAGTCACTTACCACCACCACTTGACATAGTACAGTCCACTATACCCACCACCACTTTGACCTAGTACTGTCCACTTACCCCACCACTTGACATAAGTACAGTTCACTTACACCACCACTTGACATAAAAGTACAAGTCCCACTTACCACCACCACTTGACCATAGTACAGTCCACTTACCACCACCACTTGACCATAGTACACTCCACTTACCAACTCCACTTGACAAAGTACATGTCATTTACCACCACCACTTGACATAAGTACAGTCCAATATACCACCACCACATGACAAATAGTAACACTCCACTTACCACCACCATTACATAGTACAGTTCACTGACCACCACCACTTGACATAGTACAGTCCACGTACCACCACCACTTGAAATAGTACAGTCACTTTCCACTACCGACTTGACCAAGTATAGTTCCAACTTACCACCACCACTTGACAATAGTACAGTCGCCTTTAACACCACCACTTGAAATAGTACAGTCCCACTTACCACCACTACCACTTGAATAGTACAGTCCACGTACCACCACCACTTGACATAGTACAGTCCACTTACCACCACCACTTGACATAGTACAGTTCACTTACACCACCACTGACATAGTACAGTCCAATTACCACCAAACACTTGACAAGTACAGTCCACTTCCAACCACCACTTGACCATGGTACAGGCCACTTACCTCCACCACTTGACATAGTACAGCCACTTACCACCACCACTTGAATTAGTACAGTTCACTATACCACAACACTTGACCTAGTACAGTCCACTACAACCACCACTTGAATTAAGTACATTTCACTTACCACCACACTTGAACCTAGTACAGTCCACTTACCACCAACACATGAATTAGTAAAGTTCACTTACCACCAACACTTTGACCTAGTACAGTCCACTTACCATCCCCCCACCACTTGAATAGTATAAAAAGCAGTCCACTTACCACGCACCACTTACATAGTACAGTCCACTGACCACTCCACTTGACCTAGTGCAGTCACTTACCACCACCAATTTTGACCTAGTCAGTCCACTTACCTCCACCATTGACATAGTACAGTACACACCACCACCACTTGACCTAGATGCAGTCACGTTACCACCACCACTTGACCTAGTACAGTCCACTACCACCCACCATTTACATAGTACATTCCACATACCACCACCACTTGACCTAGTACAGTCCACTTACCACAACACTGACCATAGTACAGTCCACTTACCACCACCATTGGACATAGTACGTCCCACTTACTCACCACCACTTGACCTAGTATAGTCCTCCTATCACCCCACCACTTGACCTAGTACCAGTCCACTTCCCCCATCACCATTGAAATAGTACAGTCCACTTACCACCACCACTTGACCTGGTACAGTCCACTTACCACCACCACTTGACGTAGTACAGTCCACTTACCACCAACACTTGAATTAGTACAGTTCACTTACCACCACCACTTGACCTAGTACAGTCCACTTACCACCACCACTTGAAATAGTACAGTCCACTTACCACCACCACTTGACATTTACAGTCCACTTACCACCACTTGACATAGTACAGTCCACTTACCACCACCACTTGACATAGTACCGTCCATTTGCCGCCACCACTTGAATTAGTACAGTTCACTTACCACCACCACTTGAAATAGTACAGTCCACTTACCACCACCACTTGACATGTACAGTCCACTTACCGCCACCACTTGACATAGTACAGTCCACTTACCACCACCACTTGACATAGTACAGTCCACTTACCACCACCACTTGACATAGTACAGTCCACTTACCACCACCACTTGACATTGTACAGTCCACTTACCACCACCACTTGACCTAGTACAGTCCACTTACCACCACCACTTGACCTAGTACAGTCCACTTACCACCACCACTTGACATAGTACATCACACTTACCACCACCATTATGACATAATACACTCCACTTACCACCACCACTTACATAGTACCAGTCCACTTACCACCACCACTTGACATAGTACAGGTTCACTTACCACCACCACTTTGACCTAGTACACTCCACTTACCACCACACTTGTCATAGTACAGTTCACGTTACCACCACCACTTGACCAAGTAACACCCACTTCCACACCACTATGACCTAATACAGTCCACTTACCACTACCAATTGACATAGTACACTCCACTTACCACCACCAATTGACGTAGTAACAGTCCACTTACCACCCAACACTTGACATAGTACAGTCCACTTACACCACCACTTGACATAGTAACACTCCAGTTTACCACCACCACTGACATAGTAACAGTCACTTACCACCACCACTTGACAATGTAAACAGTCACTTACCACCACCACTTGACAT
The DNA here is from genome assembly GCF_026875155.1 of Cherax quadricarinatus. NCBI lineage: Eukaryota > Metazoa > Arthropoda > Malacostraca > Decapoda > Parastacidae > Cherax > Cherax quadricarinatus. The sequence continues at coordinate 13,585 of NW_026505627.1, forward strand.
AGTACACGCCACTTACCAACCACCACTTACATAGTACAGTTTCTCTACCACCACTCACTTGACATAGTACAGTCCACTTACGCACCCACCACTTGACATAGTACAGTCCACTTACCACCACCACTTGACATAGTCACGCCACTTACCACCACCATTTGAACATAGTACAGTCCCCATTTACCACCACCACTGACATAGTACAGACCACTTACCACCACCCTTGATATAGACCCTCCACTTACCTCCACCACTTGACATAGTACAGTTCACTTAACACCACCACTTGACATAGTACATCCACTTACCACCACCACTTGAATTAGTACAGTCCACTTACCAACCCACCACTTGACATAGTACACTCCACTTACCACACCACTGAATAGACAGCCATTTACCACCACCACTTGACATAGGACAGTCCACTTACCACCAACCACCTTGACATAGTACACTCCACTTACCACCACCACTTGACATAGTACAGGCCACTTACCACCACCACTTGACATAGTCAGTCCACTTACCTCCACCACTTGACAAGTACCTCACTTACCACCCACCCCTTGACATAGACAGTCCCAATTACCACCACCACTTGAACATAGTACAGTTCCACATACAACCACACTTGACATAGTACACTCCACTTACCACCACACTTGACATAGTACAGTCCCACTTACCACCACCACTTAACATAGTACAGTCCACTTACCACCACCACTTGACATAGCACACTCCACGTACCACCACCGCCCCCCACCCGCAACTTGACATAGGTACAGTCCACTTACCACACTAAGATTAAAAAGTGATAATATATTCTGATATGCAATAAGATCACATTAAACAGGTTTAAATCACAATAGACAAAACAACCAGTGCGAAAAGTCACCTGAGAAATCACAAATTTTCCTTACATACAGAGTATCTCACAATCCAACTTTTATACCACTGAGAAACGTACACAACAACTACACAATACAACCTCTATACCACTGCCACGGGGGGAGGGGAGGGGGGGGCCGTACACAACCACTTCACAATACAACCTCTATACCACTGCCACACGTACACAACCACTTACTAATGATAGCAACATCTATACCACTGCCACACGTACACAACCACTACTAATATACACACAGATGTGTACACATTCTCATAAGTAAGTCTATAATTTCTTACACAACTGTTATAGTGCAAAGACAATGTAAAGGAAATAGTGAAAATCTTAAGAATAATTCTTTAGAATCCTGGATAAACAAAATGTAGAATAGTGTTAAACAGTATTGGTATGATGTGAATAATGTGATGATTTAAATATGTGACAAGTGAGAGACACTTGTTTGGATGAGAGACTTTATATTGGAATGAAGAACTTTGTGTTGTTGTATTGGATGAGAGACACTTGTATTGGATAAGACACTTGTATTGATCATAGACACTTATATTGATGAGAGACGCTTGTATGGATTGAGAGACACTTGTATTGCCGTACTGGATGAGAGACACTTGTATTTGATGAGAGACACATGTATTGGATGAGAAGAGACACATGTATTGGATGAGAGACACTTGTATTAGATGAGAGACACTTCTATGGAAGGAAGAGACACGTATAATGATGAAAAGTAAAGAGTATAAGAAAAAATATTTAACACTTAGTCTTTCTCGCAGTCCTTTTCACGTCTTGATATCTACGATCTTTTTTCAATTAAAGAAAATAGTCACACACACAGCACACACACACACACGCACACACACACACACCACAACACACACACACACACACACACTCGGGGAGGGAGTTCACGCGGTTTGAGCGCGTGTTTTGGTGGTAATTTCTGACTGTGCCGTAAAGGAATCGAGTGTGGGATATAGGTGTGTGCACGCATAAGAGTGCATATAATCAACTTAAGCCCCGAAAAAGGAAATATAAGTGATCACAAAAAGAAAACGAAGGAAATTATGGCCTGAGTGTTTAGTGGGGCCGTTGGAAGGTGAACGGTTTGTTCAGGCCTAATTAGTGTTGCCATAATAAAGCAGTGGGGTATTTGAAGAATAAGTGCGACTCAAGACCAGGAGATAAAGATATGTAATAGATGTGTCAGTAAATACAGTGAGTGAGTGAAAAAATTAGAAGAGGTAGAGACTTAGTGCATACAGGAAGTTAGTGGAAAAATTAAACCCGAGAAGCATCAAACTTCTTCAACTTCTGGGAGACAGGACAGACCAGCAACTTTTACTGCCACTGCCAGCCGCAAGTAATATTCACCTATTTGAGTTGCATGGGGGCAATAGTAAACCTGTTTTCTAGCTGGAATGGGTCACTCCTCCCCGAGCTATCAGAATTAGAATAAGCAGCATTTACTGGTATATAATAAATTTAGAGGTAGCGGGCATGTAGGCGAAGCCCTAGTGTATTTATTTTGAATGTAATTTTAAACGCATAAGAGTACAGTGGGAACCAAGAGAATGGGGACATATACAATACATATTAGTACATACGTAGGAAATAAGGACTATTACATAAACATATCCACACACACTTGGTGAGAACAACTCTGCTGTTAGGCAATTGAATACTGTAACACACACACACACACAAAACACACAACACACACACACACACACACACACACACACACAAACACAAACACACATATAATACAGATTCACACCTTCCTGTGAAGTGACACTATAACCCTTCCTTTTCCCCCCCATCTCTCTCCCTCCTCTATCTCTCCTCTCTCTCTCCCTCTCTCTCCTCTCCTCTCTCCCCTCTCTAATCTCTCCCTTTCTCTCATACTCTCTCTCTTCCTCTCACTTTCCCCTCTCTTCCTCCTCTCTCTCCCTCCCCTCTCTCTCTTTTCCCCTTCTTTTCTCTCTCCTCCCTTTCACCCCCCCCCCTCTCTCTTACCTTTCCCTCTCTCTCACTTTCTCCCCCATTTTTACCCTCTTTTTCCCCCCTTCTAGGCTCCCCTTCTCTCTCTCCCTCTCTCTCACTCTCTCCCCCTTTTTCTTTTTTTTCTTTCTCTCTCTCTCTTTCACTAAAAAAAAAAAAATGGTTGGGACTCGCAGGAATCAGGGATCAGATGACAATGGTACTGGTAGGGAGGAATGGATGGAGGAACAGTGGAAAAGGATAGAGCAAGAAGGGGAGAGAAAATTAGGAGAGCTTTCTGAAAAAATGGAGAAAGAGCTCTCTGTGAAATGGGAAAAGAGGTTGGAGGAGACGAAGAATTGGGAGGCACAAGTCGAAACTGCAGTAACCAGGGTAAAGGTTCTAGAATTTGAGGTAAACAGGCTGAAGCAAGTCTCAGGGGTAGTAACCAGAGATGACATATCATACGAAGCTGAGAGGCTGAACAGGAAGGAAGGAGATTTGAATTATGCTAAGGTCATATCAGCCTGCAAAGAAGGGCCAGGGAGTGAAAGGGAAGAGCAGATGGGTGCAGATGGAGAGGGAGATAGGTTGAATGCTGAGGCACAACCATGCTACCAAGAGCCAATGGAAAAATCAAGGGAGAAAATGACCACATACAGACAGGAACCAGAGTCACAGAGGGAGAGGCAATGGGAGGAGGAAAGGGCAAAATCAGTGATTATCCATGGGCTTCGGGAGAGAGAGGAAAGGACACACACTGAAAGACGGCAGGAAGAAAGAAAGGAGATTGAGAAAATCATCACGGAAATAGGGGGAGAAGACATGGATGAGACTGTAAATTTTCAGAGAATAGGGGGGTACTTGACGGGGAGAAACAGACCGATCAAGCTGATTCTTAGGACAGAAGCAGTGCGGAACAGGATCCTCCAAGAGAAACCACGTTGAAAAGCCCCGGAAGAGTACAAAGAAGTGTTCCTAGACAGAGACAGAACACGAACAAAAGAGACAGCAGCTGAGGGAGAGGACAAAAAAACGAAAGGAGCTAGGAAAGGAGACAAGGATGGAACCAGCAGAGGTCAGTCAGTCAGTCCCAACACACAATACAATCCATACCCACAGCTTCCACCCAACCCCCAACCATAGAATCCCACAGTATGCTACCAGGTCTCCCCACCCCCACAGGCCCCCCAAACCACAGTGTTGGAAAGGAAACTGAAAGGTATGGTACACAAATGCTGATGGAATAACAAACAAGTGGGAGGAGTGGCACGAAAGAGTCAAAGAGGCATCACCAGACATCATAGCGATCACAGAAACCAAGCTTACAGGTATGATAACAAAATGCCATCTTTCCAGCGGGATACCAGATCCTGAGAAAAGACAGAAGGAACAGGGGGGGGGGTGGGGGTGGCATTGTTTGATCAAGCACCGATGGAATTTTAAATGAGCTGGAGAGAGGAGAACACTGAGAAGAAAGTGATTACATAGCGGAACGCTTCACTCTGGTGGTCCCAAGGTCATAATTGCAGTGATGAAATAACCCACCACAGAACAGCAGGAGGCCAAGGAAAGAGTATGACGAAGCAATAGAGCGATGGTTGACACACTGGCTGCAGGCCAGAAGAGCTCATGCATGCAGGCAAAGCTACTGATCATGGGTGACTTTAACCACAAGGAGATCGACTGGGAGAACTTGGAGCCACATGGGGGGCCCAAAATACATGGAGGGCTAAGATATGGAGGTTTGGGATTGGAAAACTTCATGTACCAACACGTAAGGGACACTACAAGAGAGAGAGGAGAGATGAACCAGCAAGACTGGACTTAGTATTCACCTTGAGTAGTGCAGATATTGAGGACATCACATATGAAAACCCCTTGGGGCCAGCGATCATGTGGTTTTGAGCTTCGAATACACAGTAGAGCTACAAGTGGAGGGGAAGCAGGAAGGCCAGACAAATGAAACCAAAATACAGGGAAAAGGGGGCTACACGGAATGAGGGAAATTCCCGAATGAGGTTCAGTGGACAGAGAACTGGCAGGGAAGCCAGTTAAAAGAGATGATGGAATATGTAGCAACAATGTGCAAGGGGGCTGAGGAGAGGTTTATACCCAAGGGTAACAGGAATAATGAAAAAGCCAGGATGCCCATGGTCACCCAAAGAGCAAGGAGGCAAAAACCAAGTGTGCTAGAGAATGGAAGAAATATAGAAGGCAAAGGACCCAGGGGGAATAAGGAGAGCAGTCGTAGAGCCAGAAACGAAAAATGCACAGATAAGAAGGGAGGCCCAGCGTCAATATGAAAACGACATAGCAGCAAAAGCCAAATCTGACCCAAAGCTTTTTATACAGCCACAATCGGGAAAAGAAAACAACCTTCAAGACCAGGATAATCAGGCTAAGGAAGGAAGGAGGAGAGACAACAAGAAATGACCGTTAAGTATGTGAGGAAAACTCAACAAGAGATTCAAAAAAAGTGTTCACAGAGAGACAGAAGGGCTCCAAAAGACGGAGAGGTGGGGTACACCACCATGTGCTGGACACAGTACAACACAACCGAGGAAGAAGTGAAGAGGCTTCTGAGTGAGCTAGATACATCAAAGGCAATGGGGCCAGATAACATCTCTCCATGGGGCCTGAGAGAGGGAGCAGAAAGGGGCTATGGTACCCCAAACAACAATATTCAATACATCTATCGAAACAGGAGATTGCCTGAGGCATGAAGACACAAAAGGGGCCCCAATTTTAAAAAAGGAGACAGACATGCCACTAAAATACAGACCATGTCACGAATTATACATGAAAAATCAGGGAAAAAATTTGTCAGGAAAGAAGGGGGAAACATCTAAAAGGAAAAAATTATCTCACACAAGCAACAACAGGGTTTCAAGAGGGAAAAATCCGTGCAAAAACCACTGAGTTCTATACATGGTGACAGCAAAAACAAGAGAGAGAGAGGGTGGGGGGATTGCTTTTTTTTTTTGGACTCAAAAGGCGTTTGACACAGTACCACACAAGAGATTAGTGAAAAAAACTGGGGGACGAAGCAGGGATAACGGGGAAAGGGCACCCCTGGATCGGGGAATATTTGTCGGGAAAGACAGCAGCAAGAAATGGACAGGGCGGGGTTCAAGTGGGCACCTGTGACCAGTGGGTCCCACGGGGGTCACCCCCTGGGACCAGTGCTGTTTCTGGTTTTTGTGAACGACATGACGGAAGAAAAAAACTCCGAGTGCCCCTTTTTGCTGATGAGGGGAATTTGATGAAAGAGTTCTTCGATCGAAGACCAGGCAGACCAAAGAGATCGGATGGGCTGCAGACCTGGTCCAGCAACTGGCTCCGGATTCAACCCACCAAGTGCAAAGCATAGGATTGGGGAAAGGGCAAAGAAGACCGCAGACGGAGTACAGTCTGGGGGACCAGAGACACAAACACACTAAAGGAAAATGATCTTGGGGTGAGTATAACACCAGGCACTCCCTGAAGCGCACATCAACCCAAAATAACTGCTGCCATAGGGGCGCCTGGCAAACCTCAAACAGCATTCCGACATCTTAAAAAGAATCGTTCAGACCCTGTAGACCGTGTACTTAGGCCCAATTTTGGAGTATGCGCACCAGTTTGGAACCCCCCTAGCCAAGCATTAAAGAAACCGAGAAAGTGCAAATTTTTGCAAAAAGACGGTTTCCCAAATTAAAAGGGGTATTCCAGAGGAAGGGGTTTAAGGGAAATCAACCTGACACACTGGAGGACGGGAGAGATAGGGGGACATGATAACGACTTGTAAAATACGGGAAGGAATTGACAAAGGGGCAAAACAGGAATTCCAGAGACGGACACAAAAACAAGGGAACATTTGGAAGGAAGACACAAAATAAAAGGGGATGTTGGAAAGTATTCTTCACCACAGAGTAGTCGGGAAAGTGGAATATTTTGGGACGATTAGGGGAGGCAGGATCCTACATACTTTAGCAGAGGTACGATAAAGCCAGGGTTTCGGGGGGTGACCAGTACGACCATGAAGAGGGGGGGCCGGGAGTTTTGGACCGACCCCTGAAACCCTCAACTAGGTGAGTACAACTGGGTGATACACACACCACACAAAACAAACACACACCACCACACACCCAACACACACACAACCACACACAAACACCACACACACACACAAAACACACACACCCACACCACACACACACAACACAAACACACCCTAAAACACACCACACACACACACACACACAACACACACAAACACACACCCACACACACATGCAGGGAAAAGCCCCTGATCAGGGGTGACTTTAACCACAAGGAGCGTTTGGGAAACTGGACCCGCTGGGGGCGGGAAATGTGGAGGTGGCCGGAAAACTTCATGACCAACACTGGGGAACTACAAGAAGAGAGGAGAGGAGAACCACAAGGCAACATATTCCTTGATATGCAGATATCGAACATCACTATGAAACCCCTTTGGGGGCCAGTGACCATGTGGTTTTTAAAAAATTTGAATAACACAGAGAGCTACAAGTGGAGGGGGAACAGAAGGCCAGGGCGAATGAGCCAAACTACAAGAAAGGGGACTACACAGGGAAAGAGGAAAAAAATTCCTGAACGGGGTTTTAGGGGACAGAGAAAGGGGGAAGCCATTAATGGATGATGGGAAAAGTAGCAACAAAATGCAAGGGCTGAGGGAGGTTTGTACCCAAGGTAAGAGGAAAATGAAAAAAACCAGGAAGCCCAGGTTTTCCCAAAGGGCAGGGGGGCAAAAAACCAAAGGGGCTAGGGAATGGGAAAAAATAAGAAGGGGAAAAGGGCCCCAGAATAAGGGGACAGTCTAGACCCGAAACAAAAATGCACAGATAAGAAGGGAGGCCCAAAACAAAAAAAGAATAGCAGCGAAAACCAAATCTGCCCGAACGTTGTACACCACACAGAGGGAAAAAAAACATCAAGGACCAGGTAAACAGCTAGGAAGGAAGGAGGAAGACAACAAAAAGACCCCTGAATAGTAGGAACCAACAAGAGGTTCAAAGAATGTTCACGAGGAGACAAAGGGGCTCCGAAAGACGGGGGAGGGGGGCAACCACCATTGCTGGACCCCCAGTGCACACAACCCAGGAAGAATGAAGAGGCTTCTGATGAGCTAGATACCTCAAAGGCAAGGGGGCCAGATAACATCTCCCCATGGGTATTGAGAGAGGGAGCAGAGGCGCTATGTGTACCCCTAACAACAACATTCAAAAACATCTATCGAAACAGGGAGATTGCCTGAGGCAGGGAAGACAACAAATGTAGTCCCAGTCTTTAAAAAAGGAGACAGACATGAAGCATTAAACTACAGACCTGTGTCACTGACATGTATAGCATGCAAAATCATGGAGAAGATTATCAGGAGAAGAGGGGTGGAACACCTAGAAAGGAATGATCTCATCAACAGCACCAACATGGTTTCAGGGACGGGAAATCCTGTGTCACAAACCTACTGGAGTTCTATGACATGGTGACAGCAGTAAGACAAGAGAGAGAGGGGTGGGTGGATTGCATTTTCATGGACTGCAAGAAGGCGTTTGACACAGTTCCACACAAGAGATTGGTGCAAAAACTGGAGGACCAAGCAGGGATAACAGGGAAGGCACTACAATGGATCAGGGAAACTTGTCAGGAGATAGCAGCGAGTCATGGTATGTGGCGAGGTGTCAGAGTGGGCACCTGTGACCAGCGGGGTCCCACAGAGGTCAGTCCTAGGACCAGTGCTGTTTCTGGTATTTGTGAACGCCCATGACGGAAGGAAAAAGACTCTGAGGTGTCCCTGTTTTGCAGATGACGTGAAGTTGATGAGAAAAATTCACTCGATCGAAGACCAGGCAGAACTACAAAGGGACTGGACAGGCTGCAGACCTGGTCCAGCAATTGGCTCCTGGAGTTCAATCCCACCAAGTGCAAAGTCATGAAGATTGGGAAAGGGCAAAGAAGACCGCAGACGGAGTACAGTCTAGGGGGCCAGAGACTAAAAACCTCACTAAAGGAAAAAGATCTTGGGGTGAGTATAACACCAGGCACATCTCGAAGCGCACATCAATCAAATAACTGCTGCAGCATATGGGCGCCTAGCAAACCTCAGAACAGCATTCCGCATCTTAATAAGGAATCGTTCAGGACCCTGTACACCGTGTACGTTAGGCCCATATTGGGGTATGCGGCACCAGTTTGGAACCCACACCTGGCCAAGCACGTAAAGAAACTAGAGAAAGTGCAAAGGTTTGCAACAAGACTAGTCCCAAGCTAAGAGGTATGTCCTAGGAGGAGAGGTTAAGGGAAATCAACCTGACGACACTGAGGACAAGAGAGATAGGGGGGACATGAAAACGACATACAAAATTCTGAGAGGAATTGACAAGGTGGGCAAAGACGGGTTGTTCCAGAGATTGGACACAGTAACAAGGACACAGTTGGAAGTTGAAGACACAGATGAATCACAGGATGTTTAGGGAAATATTTCTTCAGCCACAGAGTAGTCAGGAAGTGGAATAGTTTGGGAAGCGATGTAGTGGAGGCAGGATCCATACATAGCTTTAAGCAGAGGTATGAAAAAAGCTCATGATTCAGGGAGAGTGACCTAGTAGCGAAACAGTGAAGAGGGGGGGCCAGGAGCTCGGGCCGACCCCCCGCAACCTCAACTAGGTGAGTACAACTAGGTGAGTACACACACACACACACACCCCACACACACAAACACACACACACACACACACACACACACCCCACACACACACACAAAAACACACAAACACACACACCACACACACACACAAATGAAACTCCGATAATAAAAAAAAATATTCGAACTCAGACTCGACCTTTTGACAAAAAAAACAGCAGCGCCTCTTTTTAATTAAGTAGGGGGAAAGTAGAGATGTAAGACGATGAACAGCCATCCCCTTGAAGTCGTAATTGAGGTTGTCAGTCCCTCACCCAAAAAGTTCTGTTCCGAAGTCTCGTTTTTAAGGGGATGGACTGATTACATCGTCTTCTCATCTCTACTGCCCCCTCCCCACTTTCTGTATCGAGGAGAAACCCACTGGTAGGCGAAACGTTTGGGAATAAAGTTGCTAACTGTTCCTAGGGGTTTTTACCACCAGAGTAAAATGTTGTTGAACGTGATATATAATAATTATATAAAATATATAATATATATATAAAATTATATATATTATCACACACAAAGGGGGAGTTGTCACAGCTCTCTTTGCATGACAGGGCCGGGGGGAATTTGAAGAGAACTGCAGAGATTGGGGGTAATTTTGGTAGGGTGTGCAAAAGAAAAAAATTTAAAAAGGTGAATCAGAAAGGTAAGGTTATGAGGAAAAAAAAAGATTAGTGATGAAAGTTTGAAACAAAGGAGGGAGAGAGTAGGAGGAGGTGAATGTATTCAGATTTTTGGGGTGGACTGTCGGGAGGGGTCTATGAAAATGAGGTGAACATAGAATTGATGGGGGAAAAAGATGAGGGGTTGCACTTAGGAGTCGTGGAGACAAAAAAACTTTGTCCTTGGAGGCAAAGGGGGGAAAATGTATGAGATATAGTTTTCCAAAGCTCTTAGGGGGTGTGAAGCGTGGTGATGAATGTTGCAGCGGGGAGAAGGCTGGAGGCAGGGAGATGTCTGCTGGGGGAAATGTGTGGTGGAATATAGTGCAGAGAATTCGTATTTGGGAAATTTGGGAGGATGGGGGATTACCAAAACTGTTGTCCAGAGGGTGGGGAAAGGGTGTTGAGGGGGTTTTCGGACTTTTAGAGAAAGGGACAAACAGAATGATTTAAAGGGTGTATAGTTGTGGGGAAGGGAAGGGCGGGGTAGGGGGCGGCCTAGGAAGGGTTGGAGGGAGGGGGAAAAGGGGTTTTTGTGCGGGGCTTGGGCTTCCAGCAGGCACGTGACGTGTTTGAAGGGGTGAATGGAGAAAATGGTTTTTAATACTTTACGTGCTGTTGAGTGTGGCAAAAAACTTTATGAAGGGATTCAGGGAAACCGGCAGCCGACTTGAGTCCTGAGATGGGAAAATACAGTGCCTGCACCTGAAAGGGGGGGGTTTAAAAGTTGCAGTTAAAAAACTGAGTGTAAAGCACCCTTTGGCAAGACGTGATGGATGAATGATGGGGAAAGTTTTCTTTTTTGGGCCACCCTGCCTTGGGGGGAATCGGGCCCGTGTGATAAAAAATATATATATATATATATAAATTTTATATATAAATAAAATATAATATATATAAATTTTTAACAGGTCTTAGACAGGGATGTGTAATCCCCATGGTTTTTTAATATACTTTAAAAAGGGGTTGTGAAGGAATAAGCGGGGGGTTCGGGAGAGGGTGGGGTTAACTTTTGGGGGTCAAATTCAAAACGGGAATTGACCAGTTCTTTTTCCCCGAGATACTGTCTTATGGGATTTTAAAGAAAAATTTTAAAGGTTATGGATGAGTTTGGGAAAATTTGAAAGGGTAGAAAATTGAAAAGGGAACATAGAAAAAAATAAGGGGGATGAGGGGTCAAATGACTTAGATAAAAAAAAATTGGGTTCAAAAATTGGGGGCGAGAGCATGGAAAAAATGAATGTTTCAGAAACTGGAGTTGAGTGTCGGCGGATGGATTTATGAAGGATGAGGTTGATCATAGAATTGATGAGGGAAAAAAGGTGAGTGGTGCGTTGAGGTATATGTGGAGTCAAGGAACGTTATCCATGAGGCAAAGAAGGGAATGTATGAAAGTATAGTAGTACCAACACTCTTATATGGGTGTGAAGCTTGGGTGGTAAATGCAGCAGCGAGGAGACGGTTGGAGGCAGTGGAGATGTCCTGTTTAGGGGCAATGTGTGGTGTAAATATTATGCAGAAAATTCGGAGTGTGTGAAATTAGGAAAAGGTGTGGAGTTAATAAAAGTATTAGTCAGAGGGCAGAAGAGGGGTTGTTGAGGTGGTTTGGTCATTTAGAGAGAATGGATCAAAGTAGAATGACATGGAAAGCATATAAAATCTATAGGGGAAGGAAGGCGGGGTAGGGGTCGTCCTCGAAAGGGTTGGAGAGAGGGGGTAAAGGGAGTTTTGTGGGCAAGGGGCTTGGACTTCCAGCAAGCGTGCGTGAGCGTGTTAGATAGGAGTGAATGGAGACGAATGGTACTTGGACCTGACGATCTGTTGGAGTGTGAGCAGGGTAATATTTAGTGAAGGGATTCAGGGAAACCGTTATTTTCATATAGTCGGACTTGAGTCCTGGAAATGGGAAGTACAATGCCTGCACTTTAAAGGAGGGGTTTGGGATATTGGCAGTTTGGAGGGATATGTTGTGTATCTTTATATGTGTATGCTTCTAAACTGTTGTATTCTGAGCACCTCTGCAAAAACAGTGATAATGTGCGAGTGTGGTGAAAGTGTTGAATGATGAAAGTATTTTCTTTTTGGGGATTTTCTTTCTTTTTTGGGTCATTCTGCCTCGGTGGGAGACGGCGGACTTGTTGAAATATATATATGTATATATATATTATATATATATATATATATATATATATATATATATATATATATATTATAATATATATATATATATATATATATATGTCGTGCCGAATATGTAAAACTGGTCAATTATCAAGAACTCATTTAAAATTAAGTCCTTTCTAAAATTTTCTCTTATACATTGAAAGATATATTTTTTTCATTAATGTTGATGTAAAAATTTATAATTTTGCACCAAAAGGAACTTAGAAAACTTACCTAACCTTATTATAACAAACGCAATTTATTTTGGCGTAACCCAACTAAATTTATTTTAGATTTGTTTACAATAATTTAATACTAAACAAACACAGTGAAATATATTTTTCTCGTTAGGTTCAGAATGATTTTGACGAAATTATTGCATACACAAATTTTCACTTGTCCTATATGGCAAGATGAGCGTTGCTATTTAAGCAAAGATCGCAAGTTCTGCCTATTCGGCACGACATTATATATATATATATATATATATATATATATATATATTATATATATATATATATATATATATATATATATATATATATATGTCGTACCGAATAGGCAGAACTTGCGATCTTGGCTTAAATAGCAACGCTCATCTTGCCATATAGGACAAGTGAAAATTTGTGTATGCAATAATTTCGCCGAAATCATTCTGAACACAACGAAAAAAATATATTTGATTGTGTTTGTTTATTACTAAATTATTGTAAACGTATTTAAAATATATTTAGTTGGGTTAGGCTAAAATAAATTGTTCTTGTTATAATAAGGTTAGGTAAGTTTTCTAAGATTCTTTTGGTGCAAAATTAAACATTTTTACATTAACGTAAATGAAAAAAATATATCTTTAAACATATAAGAGAAAATTTCAAAAAGGACTTAATTTTAAATGAGTTCTTGCTAATTGACCAGTTTTACATATTCGGCACGACATATATATATATATATATATATAATATATATTATATATATATATATATATATATAAATATATATATTATATATATATATATATATATGTCGTGCGGAGGCGGCTGAGTGGCTCCTGCAGCTGAGCGGTCTCCTTTCCTGAGTGGCTCCCTTTCCTGAGCGATCTCTGCGGCTGTACGGTCTCCTTTTCCTGAGTGGCTCCCTTTCATGAGCGGACTCCTTCCGCGCCCCGCGGCCCGCCCGACAGGAGCTCGCCCGCGCCGACCCGCGCCCGCCCTCGCGCCCGCCCGCGCCTTCTGCAGCGTCCGCCGGATCGCCCCCGCTCCCCGAATTTTTTTCCGATTTTTTCGATTTTTTTTTAATTTCATTTTCTTGTGCTCTCCATCTCCTCGAATCAAGTTCTTGAGGTTCCCCCTCCCATTTTCAACCCCATCCTAATTTTTTTTCGAAGTTTATTTTTTCATTTTCTTGTGCTTTCCATCTCCTCGGAGGAAGTTTTTGGGTTTCCCCCCTATGGGTACCCCTCCCACCACCCACTTCTACCCCAAATATTCCTGCTCGACTTCCTTGGATCAAGTTTTTCTCGATAATACAAAGACTCCATCTCATTGGATCAAGTTTTATTGGATTCCCCCTCTGGGGTTTCGAAATTCTTATGATCTCCTCGGATCAACACCCACCACCCATTTCTACCCCAAGTATTTCTCCTTGGATCAAGTTTTTCTCGATATCAATAATACAAAGACTCCATCTCCTCGGATTCCCTCCCATCTGGGGTAAGCATTCAAATGAACTCCCCCTATGGGGCACGGTACTTTCTCTTGCTACAGGTCTAAACAAGTGTGACGTCACCCCACCTGTGTTTACTCAGCGGTCAGTGACGTCACGTGATGATCTCTCACACAGGCTGAATCTTGTCGACCAAACATTAAAATACAGGATAACACTAATACACAATATTTTCATTTATTTATTATACAACCAATGCATTTCATAAACGTTTCATATACATCCCCCCAAAAAACACAAATTCATTGAAAAAAAGATACAATTCATTGAGTGAAATCAACATAGAGTAATTATTTTTCACTTGAAGAAATTCTGTGCATTTTGTTCTGGATCATCTTTGTCGTTACCATCTCAGTATTACACATTTCATATACAACATAGGGAAAACATTACACATTTTCACTCTTAACCCAGGATAACCCAATTAATTCCACATTTTTTCGTTAATACCCACAACAATCCACAATTTCTTTACAAAATACAACACAAGTCTCGATATTTTTCTTGTTTTAACTATTTCATCAGAAAAAGTCTGGCGAATCTTATCTGACCGATCTCAGATAACATCTCAGGTCACCCCCCAAACCGAAGTAACCTTTCTCTCCTTCCCCCTTCTCCCCACCCTCCCAAACCCTCACTCTCCCACCAACATCTCACAACACACAATTTTCACTCACACCCCAGAATTTTTCTCGTTTTAACTAATTTCATCAGAAAAAGTCATCACAACACTTACAACTTATAATAATTTTTTCGATAAATTCACTAGACACAATTTTGCATATTACGAAGTTAACACACACACACACACTTTTCTCAATATCTATTAAGAAATATTCATCGACAACCTTTATCTCACTACAGAACAACCCCAGATTACTTCAAACACTCTCATTAATCATTTGAATACTCACATAAACACCTTTGAACATTTCCAAGACAACATTTTGAATACTCCCAAATAAGATTTGACATCTCTAATTTATCTACACTTACACATTTCATTAAATTACATTTCATCCACCAAACTCCTCATGCATTCTCCGGATTTTTACAAGATTAGCACAAAAACTAGCTCATACACTTATGAGTCATTACCAACACACACACACACACAACACACTTTACTTTGAAGATCACCAAAAACACCATCAATTACCACTGAATACTCCAAAAACATCATTCGAACGCCCCCAAATCACCACTGAATACTCCCAGAACACCTTCAAAAATACTCTTGCACATCATTTGAACACCATCAAAAACATCATCAAACTCCTTTGAATACTCTCAAATACACCACTGAATACTACTAAAAACACCACTGAATACTACTAAAACAGCACTGAATACAGTCAAAACACCACCAAAATCACCATAAACTAAGATCAACATTTACCTATGAATACTCCAAAAACATCATTTGAATACCTTCAAAAACACCTCTGAATAGTCTCAAACACCATTTGAGTACTCCCAAATACACCACTAAATACTACTAAAACACCACTGAATACAGTCAAAACACCACCAAAATCACAGACTAACACCCATTTTAACACGAATCCCCTCAAATCACTATAACCAAGACGATTACCAATTTCTATGAGTACACTCACCTCCAATTAAGATATAACATGAGCGCAAAAAAAAAAAAAACATGAACACAAATCAAACACACACGAACACTTACAACAGAATCACCTCTTTTTCAGTATCTCTAGTTCGACAACAACGCCCACAACCCACAACACCCACATCCCACAGCACCCACATCACCCACAACCCACATCACCCACAACAACAACCCACAACTTATAACCACTTTCGCATCAATAGTTCGACAACAACACCCACAGCCCACAACACCCACATCCCACAGCATCCACAACCCACATCACCCACAACCCACATCACCCAAAACAACAACCCACAACTTATAACCACTTTCTCGGCATCAATAGTTCGACAACACCCACAGCCCACAACACCAACAACCCACATCACCCCACAACCCACATCACTCACAACAACAACCCACTTATAACATCTTTTTTTTTGGTATCTCTAGTTCGACAACAATACCCATAACCCTCATCACTTACCAATTTTATTCACAATTTTTCTTCTTTCGATACAATTTTTTCCCATTCTTTTTACTGAATCTTAAATGTAATACACATTCCTCCCTACATTACTAAAATTCTAATAAAATCCTCTCTATACCCATCTCCTCTTATCCACATAAATTTATATTATACTCACAACAACTAATCATCTCACTACCCAACTACTGCGGCATGTTTCTACACCCTCCAATCTTTTCCAGTGCATCAAAACTTTTCACTTCTATAATTTCTTTTAAAATATTCACACATTACCTTCATTTTCAGTAAAATCCCCCCCCATATTTCATTAAATTTCTAATACAACCCTCCCCTTACCCCTCTCCATCTCACTCACATTTCTTCACATCCACTCACCCATCTCCCAACACACCTCTTCAGAACACACAAAAATCACATTTCACATCAACAAATGCATCTCATCACCCATCTCAAATCCACTAATATCACTGTATCCAAGATATCCAGAAAATTCTATGACCACCTAACTCACACAGACAACTCACTTTACTTTGAACACCTTCAAAACACTCTCATACATCATTTGAGACTACCTTTTCTCAATATCTCTTAAGAAATATTCTCTCATCGACAACCTTTATCATCTCACTACAGAACAACCCCAAGATTACTTCGAACGCTCTCATAAATCATTTGAATACTCACATAAACACCTTTGAACATTTCCAAACAACACTGAAGCACTTCCAAAATATCATTTTGAATACTCCCAAATAAGATTTGTCATCTCTAATTTATGTACACTTACATATTTCATTAAATTACAACTCATCCACCACACTACTCCCTCAGTCTCCAGACTTTACATCACAAAAACTAACACATACACTTATGGACATGAGACATTTTACCAAAAACTAACACAAACACACCCACACACACCCCACTTTACTTTGTACAACACCAAAAAACAACATCAATTACCTTTGATTACTCCAAAAACATCATTTGAACACATTCAAAAACATCAACAAACTCTTTGAATACTCCCAAAACACACATGAATACTACCAAAACAGCACCAAATACTGCCCAAACAACACTAAAAATCACCAGAAACTAAGATCAACACCACCAACTAACACCATTTTATAGAAATCCCATCAATCACTATAACCAAGACGATCCACTCACCTCAGACTATTATATAACATGAAGCAAAAAAAAAACAAAAAAAAAACACTCATAAATCATTTGAATAATCACAAAAAAACACCTTTGAACATTTCCAAACAACACCAAAACACTTACAACAGGATCACCACCAACTGAAAACATAACATGTACACACATAAATCTAAGACAACCACCAACAACAAACACCCATATTCACTACCTCAAAAAACCATTAATATCTCAGAAAACACTCATTTTTTTATAAACATTCACACAAAAAATCACAATCACCAACTCCATACAATATCTAATACACTCCCCTCACTTCCACCAACACATACCAGCACAGATAGGGTTACCTCCCATGACATCACACTCCATCCTGTTTTTACTTGGCGATCAGCGACGTCACACCCAAACACCTTGTTTCAACCTGTTATATCTCCAATATCTAAGATCACCACAATCAAGACGTTTACCAAATTCTATAACCCCAACAATAAGATCACACATTTTTGTACACATTCTCTAAAAACATCATAACGAAGATCACTAAAACTATCTATACTTTTACTAAGATCACATAACATTTTGTCTTCTCTAACTCACCCACCAATTTACATTCTCATTCAAATCTCCCAAATCTTATTTGGGAGTATTCAAAATATTTTGAAAGTGCTTCAGTGTTGTTTGGAAATGTTCAAAGGTCTTTATGTGAGTATTCAAATGATTTATGAGAGTGTTCGAAGTAATCTTGGGGTTGTTCTGTAGTGAGATGATAAAGGTTGTCGATGAGAGAATATTTCTTAAGAGATATTGAGAAAAGGTAGTCTCAAATCATGATGTATGAGAGTGTTTTGAAGGTGTTCAAAGTAAAGTGAGTTGTCTGTGTGAGTTAGGTGGTCATAGAATTTTGTGAATATCTTGGATACAGTGATTTTAGTGGATTTGAGATGGATTTGTTGATGTGAAATGTGATTTTTGAGAGTGCTCTGAAGAGGTGTGTTGGGAGATGGGTGAGTGGATGTGAAGAAATGTGGGTGAGATGGAGAGGGGTAAGGGGAGGGTTGTATTAGAAATTTAATGAAATATGGGGGGGATTTTACTGAAAATAAAGGTAATGTGTGAATATTTTAAAAGAAATTATAGAAGTGAAAAGTTATGATGCACTGGAAAAGATTGGAGGGTGTAGAAACATGCCGCAGTAGTTGAGTAGTGAGATGATTAGTTGTTGTGAGTATAATATAAATTTATGTGGATACAAGGAGATGGGAATGGAGAGGATTTTATTAGATTCAGTAAAAGGAATGGGAAAAATTTGTATCGAAAGAGGAAAAATTGTGAATAAATTGGTAAGTGATGAGGGTTGTGGGTATTGTTGTCGAACTAGAGATACCAAAAAAAAAGATGTTATAAGTGGGTTGTTGTTGTGAGTGATGTGGGTTGTGGGGTGATGTGGGTTGTGGGGTGATGTGGGTTGTTGGTGTTGTGGGTTGTGGGTGCTGTGGGTTGTGGGTGCTGTGGGTTGTGGGTGCTGTGGGTTGTGGGTATTGTGGGCTGTGGGTGTTGTTGTCAAAACTAGTGGTCCCGAAAAAGTGGTTATAAGTTGTGGGTTGTTGTTGTGGGTGATGTGGGTTGTGGGTGATGTCGGTTGTGGGTGATGTGGGTTGTGGGTGATGTGGGTTGTGGGTGATGTGGGTTGTGGGTGATGTGGGTTGTGGGGTGATGTGGGTTGTGGGTGTTGTGGGTTGTGGGAGTTGTTGTCGAACTAGATATACTGAAAAAGAGGTGATTCTGTTGTAAGTGTTCGTGTGTGTTTGATTTGTGTTCATGTTTTTTTTTGCGCTCATGTTATATCTTAATTGGAGGTGAGTGTACTCATAGAAATTGGTAATCGTCTTGGTTATAGTGATTTGAAGGGATTTGTGTTAAAATGGGTGTTAGTCTGTGATTTTGGTGGTGTTTTGACTGTATTCAGTGGTGTTTTAGTAGTATTTAGTGGTGTATTTGGGAGTACTCAAATGGTTTTTGAGACTATTCAAAGGTGTTTTTGAAGGTGTTCAAATGATGTTTTTGGAGTATTCATAGGTAAATGTTGATCTTAGTTTATGGTGATTTTGGTGGTGTTTTGACTGTATTCAGTACTGTTTTAGTAGTATTCAGTGGTGTTTTTAGTAGTATTCAGTGGTGTATTGAGAGTATTCAAAGGAGTTTGATAATGTTTTTGATGGTGTTCAAATGATGTGCAAGAGTATTTTTGAAGTAGTATTCAGTGCCGTTTTAGTAGTATTCAGTGGTGTTTTTAGTAGTATTCAGTGGTGTATTTAGTAGTATTCAGTGGTGTATTTGGGGAGTATTCAAAAGAGTTTGATGATGTGTTTGATTTCAAATGTGCAAGAGTATTTTTGAAGGTGTTCTGGGAGTATTCAGTGGTGATTTGGGGGCGTTCGAATGATGTTTTTGGAGTATTCATTGGTAATTGGTGTTTTTGGTGATCTTCAAAGTGTGTGTGTGTGTGTGTGTGTGTGTGTGTGTGTGTGTGTGTGTGTGTGGTGTGTGTGTGTGTGTGTGTGTGTGTGTGTGTTAGTTTGTAATATGTAAAATTGTGTCTAGTGAATTTATCGAAAAAGTGATTATAAGTTGTAAGTGTTGTGATGACTTTTTCTGATGAAATTAGCTAAAACGAGAAAAATTGTGGGTTATGAGTGAAAATTGTGTGTTGTTGTGAGATGTTGGTGGGAAAGAGTGAGGGATTGGGAGGGTGGGGAGAAGGTTAACTTCGTGGGGAGTGACCTGAGATGTTATCTGAGATCGGTCAGATAAGATTCGCCAGACTTTTCCTGATGAAATAGTTAAAACAAGAAAAATATCTAGACTTGTGTTGTATTTTGTAAAGAAATTGTGGATTGTTGTGGGTATTAACGAAAAAATGTGGAATTAATTGGGTTATCCTGGGTTAAGAGTGAAAATGTGTAATGTTTTCCCTATGTTGTATATGAAATGTGTAATACTGAGATGGTAACGACAAAGATGATCCAGAACAAAATGCACAGAATTTCTTCAAGTGAAAAATAATTACTCTATGTTGATTTTACTCAATGATTTGTATCTTTTTTTCAATGACTTTGTATTTTTTTGGGATGTATATGAAATGTATATGAAATGCATTGGTTGTATAATAAATAAATGAAAATATTGTTTATTAGTGTATATTATCAAAGTAAATTAAATCACAGCAATCAAAATAAAATCAATCTCTCGAGTTCAATATTATTGTGTTGAAAGCACATATCACATTTATAATTCTTAAGTACCGTCAGGTACATTAACATTTAATAAGATATTACAAATATGTACAAGTAAGTGTGTGTATGCGTGTAAGTGCTCTTAAGTAGTTAGCTATGTCTCAAGACTCGAATAAGACTTAAACAAGTGACTGACAAAGTCCTCAAATAAACTAACTTCTTGACTGACTGGCAACCCGAACAGTCTGCTTGAACAACAAAGAATGCTAAGCCCAATAGCAATGCAATATCAAGCGACTGCGACACAGAATCGGGAACAAGGAGATAATATAACGACACTAAGTAGAGACCATCTGCAGATCCTCCACAAAAGTTACAAAACTCCCATAATACTGAATCTATGTTCAGCATAGGAAAAACTGAAACTGTGACAATACACAGAAACCAGTACAAAATTAGGTCAGAAGCTATAGCTAAGGACCTGAGATGTTCAGAGTGTCTAAGCGACACACAACCTCAGTACAACGTCGAAAATCACTAAGTCTATACAATGTTCTGTGAACAGAGTTCTACAGAACTAACAAGAATAATGAGACAGAAAATCTGTCCAACCACCAAGCGAGTCTAGAGCAGACTGAAACTTCACGAGAGGTGAGGACACCCCCCCCTCGATCACGTGATAGCTACGTGGACAACTGCAGCACAGAAGCCGGCAGTATAACGAGCGACAAGCGATAATTACAGTAGTTTGACAATCAAGACTAACTGAGCACATTTTATGGACATCCTAACAACATAAGTCAAATAAGAATATAAAGCAATATATTTACGATTTAGCTATTATCGCAAATATAAGCAATATAAAATTATATGAAAAGATAATATACATTATATATACATAATAATCATTGTAACCCATTCAGGGGTTTGCAACAGATGGTAGTGGTGATGGTGATGGTGGTGGTGGTGGTGATGGTGGTGATGGTGATGGTGGTGATGGTGGTGGTGGTGGTGATGGTGGTGGTGGTGATGGTGATGGTGGTGATGGTGATGATGGTGGTGATGGTGATGATGTTGGTGGTGGTGGTGGTGGTTGTTCCGGTAATGGTGGTGGTGGTGATGGTGGTGGTGGTGCTGGTGATGGTGGTGGTGGTGGTGATGGTTGTGGTGATGGTGGTGGTGGTGATGATGGTGATGATGGTGATGGTGATGATGGTGGTGGTGATAGTGGAGGTGGTGATGATAGTTGTGGTGATGGTGGTGGTGGTGGTGATGGTA
Organism: Cherax quadricarinatus; assembly: GCF_026875155.1. Classification (NCBI taxonomy): domain Eukaryota; kingdom Metazoa; phylum Arthropoda; class Malacostraca; order Decapoda; family Parastacidae; genus Cherax; species Cherax quadricarinatus. The sequence continues at coordinate 35,517 of NW_026505627.1, forward strand.
TTGATGTTGGTGGTGATGGTGATGGTGGTGATGGTGGTGGTGATGGTGGTGGTGGTTGTGGTGATGGTGGTCAAGGTGGTGATGGTGGTGGTGAAGATGGTGGTGGTGGTGATGGTGGTGGTGATGGTGATGGTGGTGGTGGTGGTGATGGTGGTGGTGGTGGTGATGGTGGTGGTGGTGGTGGTGGTGATGGTGATTGTGGTGATGGTGGTGATGGTGATGGTGGTGATGGTGGTGGTGATGGTGATGATGGTGGTGGTGGTGGAGGTGATGGAGGTGGTGATGTTTGTGATGGTTTTGATGGTTGTGATGGTGGTGGTGGTGTTTGTGATGGTGGTGGTGGTGATGGTGGTGGTGGTGGTGAGGTTAGTGGTGGTGGTGGTGGTGATGGTGGTGATGGTGGTGGTGGGGATAGTGGTGGTGATAGTGGAGGTGGTGATGATGGTTGTGGTGATGGTGGTGGTGGTGATGGTATTGATGGTGGTGGTGATGGTGGTGGTGGTGGTGATGGTGGTGATGGTGGTGGTGATGGTGGTGGTGGTGATGGTGGTGGTGATGGTGGTAGGTGGTGGTGGTGGTGGTGATGTTGGTCAAGGTGGTGATGGTGGTGGTGAAGATGATGGTGATGGTGATGGATGGTGGTGGTGGTGATGGTGATTGTGGTGATGGTGGTGGTGTGGTGATGGTGGTGATGGTGGTGGTTGTGGTGGTGGTGATGGTGATTGTGGTGATGGTGGTGGTGGTGAGTGGTGATGGTGGTGATGGTGGTGGTGGTGGTGGAGGTGATGGAGGTGGTGATGCTTGTGATTGGTTTTGATGGTTGTGATGGTGGTGGTGGTGTTTGTGATGGTGGTGGTGTTTGTGATGGTGGTGGTGGTGATGGTGGTGGTGGTGGTGAGGTTAGTGGTGGTGGTGGTGGTTGATGGTGGTGATGGTGGTGGTGGGGATGGTGGTGTTGGTGGTGGGTGGTGGTGGTGGTGGTGGTGATGGTGGTGATGGTGGTGGTGGTGGTGGTGGTGGTGGTGGTGATGGTGGTGGTGGTGGTGTTGATGGTGGTGATGGTGGTGGTGGTGGTGGTGGTGGTGGTGATGGTGGTGGAGGTGGTGGGTGATGGTGGTGGTGGTGGAGGTGGTGGTGATGATGGTGGAGGTGGTGGTGGTGGTGGTGGAGGTGGTGATGGTATTGACGGTGGAGATGGTGGTGGGTGATGGTGGTTGAGGTGAGGAGGTGATTGGTGGTGATGGTTGTGGTGGTGGTGGTGGTGGTGGTGGTGGTGGTGGTGGTGGTGGTGGTGGTGATGGTGGTGATGGTGGTGGTGGTGGTGGTGGTGATGGTGGTGGTGGTGGTGGTGGTTTTGGTGGTGGTGGTGGTGGTGGTGATGGTGTGATGGTGATGGTGGTGGTAGTGGTGATGGAGATGGTGGTGGTGTGATGGTGATGGTGGTGGTGGTGGTAATGGTGATGTTGGTGGTGATGGTGGTGGTGGTGGTGGTGAAGGTGATGAAGGTGATGGTGGTGGTGATGGCGAAGGTGTGTGATGGTGGTGATGGTGATGGTGGTGGTGGTGATGGTGATGGTGGTGATGATGGTGGTGGTGGTGATGGTGATGGTTCTGATGGTGGTGATGGTGATGGTGGTGATGATGGTTATGGTTCTGATGGTGGTGATGGTGATGGTTCTGATGGTGGTGATGGTGATGGTGGTGATGGTGATGGTTATGGTTCTGATGGTGATGGTGATGGTGGGTTGATGGTGATGGTGATGGTGTGATGGTGATGGGTGATGGTGATGGTGGTGATGGTGATGGTGGTGATGGTGGTGGTGGTGGTGATGGTGGTGGTGATGGTGATGGTGGTGATGATGATGGTGGTGATCGTGATGGTGATGATGATGGTGGCGGTAATGGTGGTGATGGTGGTGGTGATGGTGGTGGTGGTGGTGGTGGTGGTGGTGATGGTTGTGGTGGTGGTGGTGGTGGTGGTGATGGTGGTGATGGTGATGGTGATGATGGTGATTGGTGATGGTGGTGGTGGTGTTGGTGGTGATGATGGTGGTGGTGGTGGTGATGATGGGGGTTTGATGGTGGTGGTGGTGGTGGTGGTGGTGGTAATGGTGGTGGTGGTAATGGTGGTGGTGGTGGTGGTGATGGTGGTGGTGGCGATGGTGGTGATGGTATTGATGGTGGTTGTGGCATGCAAAGAGTACGTAACCTTTATTCGGCGCATGTACACACCCTCATTTACAGGCTATCTCCCCCAACCAGCGAACCAGGTTGCTAAGAGTTGATGATGGGGCCCCGTCGTTCAACTAATGACCAGGTTCTAGCCAATAAGAAGATGGTTTTGGCAATCGCAGAGGTTATGTGGGTACCGCTCTCCTGTCTGCCCTTGTCATTCCCATTCTAGAGCTAGTTGAAGCACGGTCTGCTATCTTGTGGCTTCTATTTCTGCCTTGCTTACCGTGACGTGCACTATACTTATCACTGTACATAGTGTACATATTGCTGTTATAAATTGGTGAAGGATAATATAAGTCTAAACTTTTTCTACTGTGTTTATTTGCTCCCATTACACCCGGGGTAACAGGCCATTTGGAATCCTGGGTTGTAATATGGGTAGCCTGTCCGAGAGCTGGAGCTGGACTTAGAGAAACGGTTGAGCTTAAGGTGAAGCTCGTAGCAGGAACATTGTGCAGCTTGCTGTCTGGCATTGCTTTACAAATTTTGCGTGTCAGTTGTTACTAGCCTGTTCGGTGTGGAGAATTTTGCAGTCAGCTTTGCTTGTATGCGTATTCTGCAATCGTACTGTGCATAGCTAAGCGTGTTCTGTAAATTAACGTGTTACGTTGGGGTATTCTGCAATCGTACTGTGCATAGCGAATAACTTATGCCACCTAGACGAGTCAGACGTCTGGTGTCGACATAACCTACCTAAATTGTCCCTACAGCGTTGTTGGCAGACTCTTTATCTAGAGTCTAATAATATTATTATTTAGGTTAGGATGTTATTTGTGGTAACCCCTTTTCACGCTCTTTTTTTTTATCCCCTGGTGTGGGGTTTTTTTTTTTAGTGAGGGGATGCGGGCTACCGTCCGCCTGTATCTTGGACCTATGCTAGCCTGTCTGACTGCTGTCTCACTCTAAGTTTAGGGTTTGGCTTTTGGTCACAAGAAAAGCTGAGCTCTATCTAAGAGTTGGATGGTGGAGAGGAAAGGCGGTCCCATTATTTTGTGCCATGGCGGCACGGTTACCACTGGGAGGTGGCAGCCTAATCCTGAGCCTTCTCGGGGTGGGGGTGTGGCATGCAAAGAGTACGTAACCTTTATTCGGCGCATGTACACACCCTCATTTACAGGCTATCTCCCCAAACCAGCGAACCAGGTTGCTAAGAGTTGATGATGGCCAGGTTCTAGCCAATAAGAAGATGGTTTTGGCAATCGCAGAGGTTATGTGGGTACCGCTCTCCTGTCTGCCCTTGTCATTCCCATTCTAGAGCTGGTTGAAGCACTGTCTGCTATCATGTGGCTTCTATTTCTGCCTTGCTTACCGTGGAGTGCACTATACTTATTACTGTACATAGTGGACATATTGCTGTTCTAAATTGGTGAAGGATAATATAAGTCTAAACTTTTTCTACTGTGTTTATTTGCTCCCATTACACCTGGGGTAACAGGCCATTTGGAATACTGGGTTGTAATAGTGGTGGTGCTTGTGGTGATGGTGGTAATGGTTGTGGCGGTGGTGGTGTTGGTGGTGATGGTGATGGTGGTGGTAGTGGTGATGGTGATGGTTTTGGTAGAGATGGTGGTGGTGGTAGTGGTGAAGGTTATGGTGGTGGTAGAGATGGTGGTGGTGATGGTGGTGGTGGTGAGGGTGGTTAGTGATGATAGTGGTGGTGGTATGGTGATGGTGGGGGTGATGGTGGTGGTGGTGATAGTGATGATGGTGGTGGTGATGGTCGTGGTGGTGGTGGTGGTGGTGGTGAAGGTGGTGACGGTGGTGGTGAAGGTGGTGATGGTGGTGGTGGTGGTGGTAATGGTGGTGATGGTGATGGTGGTGGAGATGGAGGTGGTGATGCTTGTGATGGTTTTGATGGTTGTGATGGTAGTGGTGGTGATGGTGGTGGTGGTAATGGTGGTGGTGGTGGTGATAGTGGCGATGGTGGTGGTGGTGCTGGTTGTGGTGGCGATGGTGTTGATGGTGATGGTGGTGGTAGTGGTGATGGAGTGGTGGTGGTAGCGATGGTGATGGTGGTGGTGGTGATAATAATGTGGTAATGGTGTGATGGTGGTGGTGGGGGGGTGGTGGTGGTGGTGGTGAAAATGATGAAGGTGATGGTGGTGGTTGTGGTGATGGCGAAGTGTGATGGTGGTGATGGTGGTGATGGTGATGGTGGTGGTGATGGTGATGGTTGTGATGGTGGTGATGGTGATGGTGGTGATGGTGGTGGTGATGGTGATGGTGATGGTGGTGATGGTGATGGTGGTGGTGGTGATGGTGATGGGTGGGTGATGGTGATGATGGTGGTGATGGTGATGGTGATGATGATGGTGGTGGTGGTGGTTTCCGGTAATGGTGGTGGTGGTGATGGTGGTGGTGGTGGTGGTGGTGATGGTTGTGGTGATGGTGGTGGTGGTGGTGATGGTGATGATGGTGATTGGTGATGATGGTGGTGATGGTGATGGTGATGATGATGGTGGTGGTGGTGGTGGTTCCGGTAATGGTGGTGGTGGTGATGGTGGTGGTGGTGGTGGTGATGGTTGTGGTGATGGTGGTGGTGGTGGTGATGGTGATGATGGTGATGGTGATGATGGTGGTGATGGTGATGGTGATGATGATGGTGGTGGTGGTGGTGGTTCCGGTAATGGTGGTGGTGGTGATGGTGGTGGTGGTGGTGGTGATGGTTGTGGTGATGGTGGTGGTGGTGGTGATGGTGATGATGGTGATGGTGATGATGGTGGTGATGGTGATGGTGATGATGATGGTGGTGGTGGTGGTGGTTCCGGTAATGGTGGTGGTGGTGATAGTGGAGGTGGTGATGATGGTTGTGGTGATGGTTGGTGGTGGTGGTGATGGTATTGATGTTGGTGGTGATGGTGATGGTGGTAATGGTGGTGGTGGTGTGGTTGTGATGGTGGTCAAGGTGGTGATGGTGGTGGTGAAGATGGTGGTGGTGATTGTGATGGTGGTGGTGATTGTGATGGTGGTGTGTGGTGGTGGTTGTGGTGGTGGTGATGGTGATTGTGGTGATGGTGGTGGTGATGGTGGTGGGGTGGTGGTGATGGTGGTGATGGTGATGGGTGGTGGAGATGGAGGTGGGTGATGTGTGATGGTTTTGATGGTTGTGATTGTGTGGTGGTGATGGTGGTGGTGGTGGTGGTGATGTAGTGGTGGTGGTGATGGTGGTGGTGATGGTCGTGGTGGTGGTGATGGTGGAATGTGGTGTGTGGGGGTGGTGGTGAAGGTGGTGATGGTGGTGGTGAAGGTGATGGTGGTGGAGGTGGTGTGTGATGGAGGTGGTGATGCTTGTGGGAGAGTTTGATGGTTGTGATGGTGGTGGCTGGGTTGGCTGGTGGTGAATGTTGGTTGGTGGTGGAGGTGTTAGTGGTGGTGGGGATGGTGGTCTGGTGTCGATGGTGGTGGTGGTGGTTGGGTGGGTCGTGGTGGTGGGGGTGTGTTAATCGCAGAAATGTGGGATGGTGGGGCTTGAGCCTGTCTAAGGGGCACAAAAGGATATTAAAAAGTTAACACCCTCGCTCAAGCTTTATCAGGCCACCCAGGGCTATCCCAGGTCAAATCAGGAAAGCGCTCCTTTTCTCCTTAAACGGTAGTAAGGTGTTACTTCAATGGGTTGGTTAACAGAGGGTTAGGCAAATTCCCAGTTAGGAAAAAATATATCAATTTATTCAACATAACACTATATTCACACTCTTAGAAACACCTTACAGCTAAACGCCCCAAAAGAAGGTTACACATGAAACAGATGGCTGAGGTTTCCAGCACCATAACACGAGGCCTAGTCCGCCAGGCCGTCTCTACATCCACTAACAAACCCCATTTCTTAATTTCCTCACTCCTCCCAAGCATCCTGGCCATGTCAGGTCCTGGCTGATACATTACAGGTTAAGCCATAGAAGAGGCCTATGGTTTGGGTTAGCTAAAACAAAAGGAGTACACGACTACAAAACTTAGCTCAAATACACAGGATCTCGGACGCCAGCCTCCACACATGCTGACCCCACGTGACTCCCCCAGCCACGCTCATCCGCTACCCAAAACACTTGGAAAATAAATCCCTAGCAGGATTTCTTTATAATTACTGTTAGGGAGTACTTTAACAGTGCCCCCAATTGCACTTTATGAATTATTTAAATTATTCTTTACAATTATAAAACAAACAATTCATCTATTATTTATGGCACACTTCTACATGTATATACATTTCCTATGTCATGGCAGAACCCTGCTAACACCCCCACCCCCCAGTCCATAGGGTCCTCACTCTGCCTTGCAGGGTCCCTACGGACACTGCTGGCAAAAAGGAAAAAAAAAAAGGAAAATAAACCCCACATTAAGGTGAGGCATACGGGCAAAATTGATAATCTGGGAATGACCACCCTTACAATCATGGTCTCTTTGGTACTACACCAATATCTATTAATTAACAAACTGATGTTCCTAGACTGCTGACTTGTGTATCTCGCATAAACATTAAAAGTGATCAAGTTCTTGCAAACGAGCCCACAGTCACACTCTTAGACAATTGTGGTTAGGATAAAGGCAACCATCACAACACAGCGCTGGCCAGACATCTGGCATTGATGCATTTTACCTAAATTACATCAAGACAAACTTATAAAACGAGCAAGTTATCTTTGTTACAAAAGTGCCCTGAGGATACCACTTTATTGAAGAGTACACCAAACGTTCTGTATGGTTGCAAGGGCAGAACCTAACTGTTTGTGCCACCAAAAAAACTTTTTTTAACAGTAAGTACATGTTCCATGAGTTCAAAGAAAGAAAAACAGATTTTACATGTTAAATTCTACTTAGAAAGCAACATCACATTATCACTCCCATCTCACAGCAATTTTTGTTTGTAAACAAATCTGGTTCCCCATGACACACCTCTGCGAGAATAGCGTGGAGCAGCACAGGAGGGGAGGGAAAATATCAGGCCCCTAAAAACAAACGGCGTGGCATAGGCACATTTAAATTCCTTTGGGTTGGTTGGGACCTGCGGCCGTAAAACCCTGGAGTCATCACTGAAGACCCCCGAAAAAGGTGGACCTCCCAGGCCGCCACCACATGTCATTCTCCAAGGGACCCTGGAGTCACCCCAGTGGAAATCCAAAAAGGAAAGAAAAAAAAGAAAATGAAAAAGAGCTCCTGGAAGAACCAAAAACACTCGATCAAAAAAGGACATGACCCAAAACAGTGGAGGGCATCACCGCCAGCCCCAATTCACTGAAAATACGTTAGGTCCAACAGTCCTATACCAACATAAAAGAGGCGAGGCATTCCAGCCAACACCTAAAAAAGTTAGCATACCTTACTAGGGCATGGTCTTTGATGTTGGACTACCCCCCCTAAATACACACACATTAGGGAATCCTGATACCTCCAGCTCCAGCTCAAACCTGCCTTCTCCTTTGGGTGGCCCGAGTTCCCATCTACTCGTTCTACCGCAAAATCACTGCAAAATAAGATTAGATAAGTGATCTATACACTTCATTGTGCCCTTTTTAAACACGAGACAAGGCATCAGCAACCACATTCTCCCCCCCCCCCCCCCCCCCCCCCCCGCCTCCCTTCAATATGAATACCAGAATTAAAGAGGCAGGAGATTCAAGGCCCACCTCGGTAGTCTCTGTTTGTGAGTTCCTCATTATGTGAAGGAAAACGTAAGGGGATTATGGTCCACTATACACAGTTATAGGGTGAACTGAGGAGGAGCATAAACCTCAAAATGTTTGCCCTGCTAACACTAAAGGAAGAGCATCCTTTTCTATGGTGGCTTAGTGCTGCTGGGTGTTTCTTAAGTTTTGCCGAAAAGTAGCTGACTGGCAACAATTGTCCCTCCACTTCTTGCAGTAGTACAGCCCAACACCAGTATCACTGGCATCTACTTGTAGAGAAAATGGCAATGTGAAATTAGGACTAGCCAGCACCGGAGCACTTGTAAGCAAAGCTTTTACATGTTCAAATGCCCTCTGACACTTCATATCCCACACAAATGTACACTTGGGGCTAGTCAGGTCAGTGAGTGGAGAGATCACCTTTGACAAATTTGGACAGAACTTTCTATAAAATGTTACCATGCCCACAAAACGCATAACCTCCTTCCGGGTCTTTGGTACAGGATAATTGTCTATAGCCTCCACCTTGGCATTCACTGGGGCCACCTTCCCCTGGCCAATAACATGTCCTAGAAAAGTTACCTGGGCTTGCCCGAAAAACACTCTTTGCCAAATTAACTGTGAGCTGCGAGCACCAGCGAGCCTAGAGAAAAGCTCTCGAAGCTGCCTTACATGCTCTGACCAACAGTCGCTAAAAATAACCAGGTCATCAATATAACACCTCACGCCCTTTAGGCCACGTATAACCTCCTGCATTCTGCGTTGAAAACAGGGTGCATTACGAAGCCCAAAGGGAGAACTTTGTACTGAAAAAGCCCATCCGGCGTTACAAAAGCAGAGATGTCACTGGCACGTGGGGTTAAAGGTATCTGGTAATAACCCTTCAACAGGTCTAACTTACTTACATATTTAGCTCCCCCCACTGCATCAATGACATCATCCATTCTAGGAAGAGGAAAACAATCAGCCTTTACTTATTAAATTAACCCTTACGGTAGTCAGTGAAACACCTCTTGGGTCCCATCTGGTTTAAAAAACCTCAGACGGGGGGATCCCACTCACTCTCGGCTTGGTATTATTAAACCCTTGCAAGTAAAAATTTCACCCTCCTTCTCCATATTTTTTCTCTTTTGGGGTTCATTCGGGTAAGGGACCTCCCGGTTTGGTTTTTCAGTTTCCCCTTACATCTATTTTCATGGGGCTTTCTTGTTTACACGAGGGATATCCCCAAACAAACCCCTCAAAACCCAGAGAAGCGGGAACCCAACTAAAGAAACCCCCTTTCCTTTAAGCCTAACAAAACTTTGGGGTGAAGGATCTTTTTAACAATGCCCTTTTAAAAAAAGGGTTTGTACATCTGGGCCCCCTTTTCACCCAGTGTCCCCCCTTTGGGGGTCACCTCCCAATTTTTTACACATGCCACACCCTTTGGTGGAAACCTTTTCAGCCTGTTTTATATGTACCACCCTTTTCGGGACTTCCTTGCCCGGGTTGGTAAATTTCGTAATTTTGATCCGGACCTTTTCCACGACCTTGAGGGCCCCACTGAACTTTGTTTTTAAAAGGCATTACCAGGCCCCGGTTTCCAATGCTAGTACCTCCTCTCCTACTTCAAAGGTACGAGGCACGGCCTTGCGGTCAAATTGTTTCTCATCTTGGTTTGGCTGATTTTGCAGGTTCGCAGCCGCCAGATGCTTCATGTGACCCAAACGGTCTCTGGAAAGCGAGAAAATCTCCGAGGGGGCAGATCAAAATCTTCACCAAGCCAGTAATCCTTCAAAATCATCAGTGGCCCCCTTACCTGGTGACCATAGATCAGTTGAAAGGACTATAGCGTAATGAATCTGAGTGCTGTCCTCACGGAAAAATAAAAGGAGGGGATACCCTCATCCCAGTCCTTCTGGTACTGGGCACAATAAGCCCGCAGCATAGTTTTGAGAGACTGGTGAAACCGCTCCACAACTCCTTGACTCTTGGGTGATAGGCAGTGGAGGTCGTCATTTTAATATTAAACTCCCCCAAAACTGTGCGAAAATGTTTAGATGTAAAATTTTGACCCCTGATCTGTTTGAATTTTCCCTTAGGATCCGACCTGCGTAAAAAATTTCACCAGTGCTTCAGATACACGTGTGGAAACTTACGTAGTGGAATGGCCTCCGGAAATCTGGTTAGAGGAACAAATAATAGTAAGTAAATTTCTGGTTTCCCATCTTGGTCCCGGGTAGCGGCCCCACACAATCCACCCCAGCCTGCTAAAAAGGGTTCTCCGGCGACTGTTTAGGGTTAAGAGGGGGAGGTTTAATTCCCTTTATTAGGTTTTCCTATTCTTTGGCAAATGGGCATGATTCTACATACTTACCCCCCTGATTCCCTACCTGGGGCCAGTAAAAATTTAGAAATCTTGCCCCTAGTCTTTTTAACACCTAAATGTCCCCCCATGGGAACATCGTGGGCCAAACGCAAAACCTGATATCTAAATGGTTCCGGCACCCCACTTGGTAGAGTGCCTGCCGTGCTCCATCATTAGATGTCGCTTTCCGATAAGGTCTTTCGCATTAAAATACCGTCTGCAAAAAAAAAACAGTTTAGTTAGTTGAGAGGCCTCTTCCTCGGTAACAGCAGATGACCGAATAGCTTGTAGGGTGTCGTACACACCCTGGGCCTCGATCAGCTGCTCACGAGTAGGAGTCGCCCCCCTATACAGCTCCAAGCCCCCCACTCAAACAGGGTCTTGCCTGGGATGGTTCATCACAACCCCGAGCCAACTGCAGGCTAGGCTCGGGGAAATTTAGATTTCCAAACCCAAATCATCCCCAGGATCTAACGAGTCACAGCGAGAGACTGCCCTCTTCTCTTTTGACATTTTCTGGTTACTGCACACAACGGAAATAACTCGGGCAATGTAGCCCTAGCTTTTTCCTCCCAACTCTGTGAGGCTGGGTCCCTCCAAACCAGAGGTTCCTCACTTTCAAGACAACCATGACATTATTGCCAAAAGAGTAGGTTCAACCCCTGCACAAGGTATATTCCTCTGTGATACCTACAGCTAAGTAACCACACTGGTATGCAGACTCCACCCATAACCTGTGCACTGGAGTCTTGACAGGGCATCCTGTAATTCCTTTGAGCAAACGTCCAACCCAGTGTATGTGTCATCCGACACTGGCAGTATGCCCCTACGAAGCAAAGTGTATGTGCTACCAGTGTCCCTCAAAGATAGAACACCTGTTACCCTACCTTCATTTTGGTGTAAGGCCACGGTGGACTTGCTTGAAAAGGGACCTTCATCCGAGGGTCCAAACCTGCTGAGGTCCCTGACATACCCGGAGGTGGTGCTTCAATATTAGCTACCATGTGGGTACCTGGTGTATCTACCTTAGAACTCCAGCAAGCGCCTGATCTCTACGCATCTTCTTGCAATACGGCTGCAGATGGCCCTGTTTATGACAATAAGTACGTAATATGGTTTAAAGGCCCCCTGCCCGTTTGACATAGGCTGGGGCCATGATCTTGGGAAACTGGGCTCGTCCCACCTGTTCCTTGTAGTCCTGGACCTGTGACAACTGACTTAAAACCTCCTCGAGTGGATACTGGAAAATTAGGGTTATTACAACCCTTGTGGTTATTAGGCTGATAAATGGGTGGCTTAAACTTCTGAAATTTCTTATTCCTATTTGTGGGTGGAGAAAACTTACCATTATTAGTATGTGGGGTGTGGTAACTGCTACCAAATTTTTGGTTAGCTAAAAATCTGTCACCCAGCTCTAAAGCATTATTAAAATCATCAAGATCCTTCTCCTCAAGATATGCCTTAAGGTCAGGAGGAACATTTCTCAAAGATCCCCTAACAAAATTAAGGTAATTACACCTTCATAATTGCCTACCACCCCCTTTGAGCGACACCACCTATTTAGAAGTGACATCTTCTCCTTACCATATTCCACCAAAGACTGCCCTGACTGAATTTCTGCCTGTACCTTTCCGGCAACATTTGATAAGCCAGTAAAACTACCTCTTTTAGCTTATGATAATCAGAAAAGGCAGATCCTTCTAAAGAACTAATAGCCTGTAACCCTTTACCAACTAATTGGGTTCTTGCTAATGTCGCCCATTCCTTTTCCGGCCAAACTTGGGATTTGGCCGTACTTTCAAATAACAGAAAAAACTGGTCTGGGTCTTTCTCTAGGAATTTGGGCACAAATTTTATGGCTTTATCCAAATGAAAAACATCTACTCTTGTGTCTGTGGCTGGGTGAGAAGCAAGCTGCCTCTCTTTTGCTCTTTCTTGAGCCCTAAGCTCCTCTAAGGCTCTCTGTTCCTGGATCTTTGTGCGCTCAATTCTTAACCGTTCCTTTTCTTCTGCAACTAGGGTTAATTTCATTTGTAAAATTACTACTTCCTTATCCAGGTCCCTATCATGGGGATTTGATTCAATGTCACCTTCCAAATGCATGTCATCCTCAGAATTTTCACCAGTGTCAGCCATTTTGGGAAATAATAGCACCAAATCTTACTACCAGCCACAGAACTTACTGATATAAAATAATAAAGCACACAGCAAGGTACATATACTGAAGTAGGATATTCACAAGGAGTTGTCATGTGACTCCCTCAAATTAAAGAGAACTGCACACAAAAAGAAAATCCTGGCAGAAAAAAAAATAAGAGCTGCTGCACCTGCAAAGGTAAATTATTTCCAGAAATTTAGGTAAGCATATCCTCCCAAAAATCAGCAAGATTGTACCTGCAAGGGTAAATTATGCACAAAATATCAAGTATTAATAACACCCTAACACCAGCAAAATCAGAAAGAAATTATTCACAGGGAAAATAACATAAAAATTTATGACAAAAGTAAAAATTTTAAGGATAATTAATAACACCCTAAAACAGCAATATTGCACCAAAAGTAAATTATTCACAGGGTATTAATTAATAATAACACCCTAAAAAACTAGCAATGTTGCACACAAAATAAATTATTCACAGGGTTTTTAAAATTTAAAAATAACACCCTAAAAACTAGCAATGTTGCACACAAAAGTAAATTATTCACAGGGTGTTAATTAATAATAACACCCTAAAAACTAGCAATGTTGCACACAAAGGTAAATTATTATTAGGGGTGTTTAATTTCATCTGACCAAACCCTAAAAACTGAATTATTGAATTCAAAGGTAAAATTATTACCAAAAATTTTATGATTTATATGAATGCCCCTGTACCAAAAGTAAGGATGTGGCTTGACTTTCAAAGGGCAAAGTTAATTACACACATTCAAGCATTTAACAGGCACCCAGGGTATCCGCAGAAAGGGAAACCGGGGTAACCTTTTGGTGGTTA
>NW_026505628.1:0-27739 GCF_026875155.1 Cherax quadricarinatus
GGACCACCCCTGGGGATCAGAGCCTGATCAACCGGGCTTTTTGCTGCTGGTTGCACGCAAACCAACGTCGACCCACAGCTCGGGATCGGAATCTTTAGGTGTTTGTCCAGTGCCAGCTTGAAGATGCCAGGGGTCTGTTGGTAATCCCCCTTATGTGTGCTGGGAGGCAGTTGAACAGTCTCGGGCCCCTGACACTTATTGAATGGTCTCTTAACGTGCTAGTGACACCCCTGCTGTTCATTGGGGGATGGTGCATCGTCTGCCAAGTCTTTGCTTTCGTAGTGAGTGATTTTCGTGTGCAAGTTCGGTACTAGTCCCTCTAGGATTTTCCAGGTGTATATAATCATGTATCTCTCCCGCCTGCGTTCCAGGGAATACAGGTTTAGGAACCTCAAGCACTCCCAATAATTGAGGTGTTTTATCTCCGTTATGCGCGCCGTGAAAGTTCTCTGTACATTTTCTAGGTCGGCAATTTCACCTGCCTTGAAAGGTGCTGTTAGTGTGCAGCAATATTCCAGCCTAGATAGAACAAGTGACCTGAAGAGTGTCATCATGGGCTTGGCCTCCCTAGTTTTGAAGGTTCTCATTATCCATCTGTCATTTTTCTAGCAGATGCAATTGATACAATGTTATGGTCCTTGAAGGTGAGATCCTCCGACATGATCACTCCCAGGTCTTTGGACGTTGGTGTTTCGCTCTATTTTGTGGCCAGAATTTGTTTTGTACTCTGATGAAGATTTAATTTCCTCATGTTTACCATATCTGAGTAATTGAAATTTCTCATCGTTGAACTTCATATTGTTTTCTGCAGCCCACTGAAAGATTTGGTTGATGTCCGCCTGGAGCTTTGCAGTGTCTGCAATGGAAGACACTGTCATGCAGATTCGGGTGTCATCTGCAAAGGAAGACACGGTGCTGTGGCTGACATCCTTGTCTATGTCGGATATGAGGATGAGGAACAAGATGGGAGCGACACTGTGCCTTGTGGAACAGAGCTTTTCACCGTAGCTGCCTCGGACTTTACTCTGTTGACGACTACTCTCTGTGTTCTGTTAGTGAGGAAATTATAGATCCATCGACCGACTTTTCCTGTTATTCCTTTAGCACGCATTTTGTGCGCTATTACGCCATGGTCACACTTGTCGAAGGCTTTTGCAAAGTCTGTATATATTACATCTGCATTCTTTTTGTCTTCTAGTGCATTTAGGACCTTGTCGTAGTGATCCAATAGTTGAGACAGACAGGAGCGACCTGTTCTAAACCCATGTTGCTCTGGGTTGTGTAACTGAAGGGTTTCTAGATGGGTGGTGATCTTGCTTCTTAGGACCCTTTCAAAGATTTTTATGATATGGGATGTTAGTGCTATTGGTCTGTAGTTCTTTGCTGTTGCTTTACTGCCCCCTTTGTGGAGTGGGGCTATGTCTGTTGTTTTTAGTAACTGTGGGACGACCCCCGTGTCCATGCTCCATCTCCATAGGATGGAAAAGGCTCGTGATAGGGGCTTCTTGCAGTTCTTGATGAACACAAGTTCCATGAGTCTGGCCCTGGGGCAGAGTGCATGGGCATGTCATTTATCGCCTGTTCGAAGTCATTTGGCGTCAGGATAACATCGGATAGGCTTGTGTTAATCAAATTTTGTGGCTCTCTCATAAAAAATTCATTTGATCTTCGACTCTCAGTCTGGTTAGCGGGTTGCTAAAAACTGAGTCATATTGGGACTTGAGTAGCTCACTCATTTCCTTGCTGTCATCTGTGTAGGACCCATCTTGTTTAAGTAGGGGCCCAATACTGGACGTTGTTCTCGATTTTGATTTGGCATAGGAGAAGAAATACTTTGAATTTCTTTCGATTTCATTTATGGCTTTTAGTTCTTCCCGCGATTCCTGACTCCTAAAGGATTCTTTTAGCTTAAGTTCGATGCTTGCTATTTCTCTGACCAGTGTCTCCCTACGCATTTCAGATATTTTGACCTCTTTTAGCCGCTCTGTTATTCTTTTCCGTCGCCTGTAAAGGGAGCGCCTGTCTCTTTCTATTTTACATCTACTCCTCCTTTTTCTTAGAGGAATAAGCCTTGTGCATACATCGAGTGCCACCCAGTTAATCTGTTCTAGGCATAAGTTGGGGTCTGTGTTGCTTAGTATATCTTCCCAGCTTATATCGGTTAGGACTTGTATTCTCCAGTCTAGTAGGCTCTATTATTTGCTGGTTTCAATTGAATATTGTGCAGAGATTTAAAAGCTCGCGTGAGTGTGAGTTTTCATCAGAGCTGCCTCCTGGTGTTATTACTGCAACAATATTATTTGCTATATTCCTCCATTTTAGGTGCCTTAAGTTGAAATCCCCCAGGAGCAAGATGTTGGGTGCAGGAGCTGGAAGATTTTCCAGACAGTGGTCAATTTTTAACAGCTGTTCCTGGAATTGCTGGGATGTTGCATCCGGAGGCTTGTAGACTACCACAATGACTAGGTTTTGGTTCTCGACCTTTACTGCTAAAACTTCCACTACATCATTTGAGGCATTTAGCAGTTCTGTGCAAACAAGTGACTCTGCAATGTACAGGCCAACCCCCCCCCTTTTGCCTGTTCACTCTGTCACATCTGTATAGGTTGTAACCTGGGATCCATATTTCGTTGTCCAAGTGACCCTTTATGTGGGTCTCAGTGAAAGCCGCGAACATTGCCTTTGCCTCTGCAAGCAGTCCACGGATGAAAGGTATTTTGTTGTTTGTTGCTGGCTTTAGACCCTGTATATTTGCCAAGAAGAATGTTATCGGACTGGTGGTATTGTTGGTACTGGGGGGGGATTTTTTTTCCGGCATTAGTATCTGTATCTGTTGGTTTGGAGTGGAGGCCATCGACTTTGGTTCCACTCCAGGAATGACTGGATTTGGTGTACGATTTCTGCCATTTCCTGCCAGTTTTTTTCCTTCCTGGCACTAAAAATCCTCTCCCTCTTGAGTGGCTGTGGCTACCCAGGTTTTCCCATGGCCTGGATGTTTTGTATCTTTTTGTCCCCTTTAGATGGTATGCCTGGCAATTTAAGTTATAGCACAGTCTTTCCTGTACTGAAGAGGTACACAATTCAGGGTGAAAAAAGCTTACAGGAAGGGAGTTTGCATTTTCCTGTTGTCATATGGGCATAGCATTTTCTAGGGTGGTCATAGTTGCACGTCCCATCTGTTTTTCCAGATTTCCCATGCCAGCAGATACCAAATGCATAGTATGTGCACAGGCTTGGTTTTCCCTTTGCCTTGGGTTTCTGTGACTGTATTCCCTGTTGGTGCATGTTTCCCTGTCTTACTTCTATCCTCCCTAGCACCAACAATGGAGCTCCCACCAGTTGTTTTTGGTAATATATCCTCACTATTGCTAGTGGAGTCCTCTTGTTTGCTATTTCCTGCGGTATTTCTAGTTTGCAATATTGGTTTTATCTTATCTTTGACTACACTTGTTTCCCTACTATGGCTCCTGTCCCCTATGAGGTCATTTATATGTATTCCTTCCTGCGTATAATTCCCGACTACCTGGACAAAATCTCCAGCTTCACCATTACTGTCTCCCAGGACAGCCTCTCCAGCTTCACCATTACTGTCTCCCAGGACAGCACCTCCAGCTTCACCATTACTGTCTCCCAGGACAGCACCTCCAGCTTCACCATTACTGTCTCCCAGGACAGCACTATCAGCCCCACATTTACTGACTACCAGGACATCATCTCCAGCCTTACAGTTTCTGTCTACATGGCCAGTATCAAGGGCAGTACCATTCAGCCCAGACTTTTTATGTTCCCATCTGTTGTAGAAAGCTTCCAGATTTTCTATGAAAGCAGCTTTGATGTTGACCTCTTTTAATACCCTTGTGATTTTAGTCCACAGATTTATCTCATTTGGGCATACCGAAAAACACTTCCCTGTTTTAATACTGCTTGTAGCTAGTTCTTGGATATCTGCACAAGGCGTGACACCAATTTCCTCCACAAAAATGACAATTTATGCATGTGGAAGCCCGTTTTGTTTGACTGACCACAGACTACACACAGCTTCATAATGATTTGAATGGTTGATTTACTGCAATTCTACTAGCAACCTCTTGAATATTCTATTAATAACCTCCTTAAATGAAGCTCTAGCTATTGGTATTTCTGTTTCTAACTGTTTTTGTATATTGGACACCTTACCGTGCACGTTCCTGGTATATATTTAATGTTTGTGTTTATAAGGGCGCCTACAACCCCATCCGTTTACAGTCTGCTTCTATTTAGTAAAATATGGCATGTGGCAGCGTTGTACCCTTTGGTGCATAGGGATGTTCGGAGATTGTTGGGTAGGGTTTTTCCATTTTAACTGGGTTTGGATGCGATTAGTTAAGAAGGGAGGTTGGTAGATAAGACACATAGGCAACATTTAGGCAACTTTATTTCGAAACGTTTCGCCTACACAGTAGGCTTCTTCAGGTCGAGTACAGAAATTAGGCAGGAGCAGTGCAAGATGTAAAGACGATGTAATCAGTCCATCACCCTTGAAGTCGTAGATTTGAGGTTGTCAGTCCCTCAGCCTGGAGAAGTTCTGTTCCAAAGTCTGGAACTAACTGAAGATCAAGCGACAGTGTTGAGACTTAAATTACTGTCGGAAGGAGAGGTGCAGAGTAGTAGTAGTGAGAATGTAGCCACTGAGAGGTCATGTCCCTCTCAGATCAAACAGTTCTCACTTGAAAAAAGTTGTCCAAGGTGTTTCCTCTTCTGTACCAGATGCCATTGTGTTGCAGTGTCACAGAGTGATTATCAAATGGTATACAATACCGACAGGTTGATCTTCAGTTAGTTCCAGACTTTGGAACAGAACTTCTCCAGGCTGAGGGACTGAAAAAACCTCAAACCCACGACTTTTCAAGGGTGATGGACTGATTACTCGTCTTCACATCTCTATTGCTCCTGCCAAATTTCTTACTCGACTGAAGAAGCCTACTGTGTAGGGAAACGTTTCGAAATAAAGTTGCCAAAATGTTGCCATGTGTCTTATCACCAACCTGTCAGTATTGTATACCATTTGATAATCAAAAGGGGGTGGGACATTTCCTGCCAGGGAGGGTGGGGCAAATTCACTTGGGACGAAGGCGAAGAGTGTATAGTAAGCAGGGTTCCTGGGGGTGCGTGGGGGGGGTGGAAGGTTGAGGACTGTGGGGAAGATATTCGAAGATGGTGGAGGGAGGGGATTTGCGGATTGTGGGGGTTGTTGCATTATTCATGTCGCAAATCCAAAGAATAGGGGGGGTAGGGGGTCCATACGGGAAAAGCTATGACCTAGGGAAGCAGTGGCTGGGAAGGGGCATAAATTACGCAGGGAAACTTTTGGGGTCAGTTAAAAAAGGGTTAATATCCGGTTGCATGTGAGGGAGTAATGTAAGTTTCCACAAATCTGCTGTCAGGGGTTTTTTTGTTATTGAAATGGAGGGGGGTGGGCAAGGGGGGGGGGGGAGAGAGTCGGCTTTTCATGTAGTCTACTTTTGAAAATGCTGGGGGTTGTGGGGGAAGGTTGGGGAAAGGATTCGTAAAGTGGGGGGGGGGGGGTTGTGGGTTTTTTGAGGCATTTATTTTGATGTAGGTGGGTGGGGGTGAAAGTTCAAAGGGCGTGGCTGACTTGTAGTTGTTTTTTTTTAAATCGTGAGCAATGAGAAAAAAAGGGGGTGGGGAATGGGGGATGGCCCTACCAACTTTTTTTGGAGAAAGGTGGGGAACAAGGAAATATAAGGAAGGAGGGGGAAAGGGATTTCCTGGAGGCTATAGAGTTTTCCAATTGAGAGATTTAGGGTTTTTTATAGTTTGTCGGGGGCAGGGGGCAGGCTGGCCCTCCAGGGTGGAGGTTTGTGTTTTTGGGGTGTGTCGAGAGTTTGATGTTGGGGGGCTTGGGTTTTTGAAAGCACTCATTTTAGTGTGGGGGGGTAGGGGTAAAAGTTAAAAGGGGGGTGGCTGACTTAGTAGTTGATTTCGTTTTATATCATGAGCAATGATAAAAAAAGGGGGTGGGAAATGTAGAGGGCCCCACCGCAACTTTTATAGGAAAAAGGAGCAAAAAGGAAATTTTTGGGGGGAGGTGGGAGAGGTTTTTTCCTGGGCTATAAGTTTTCCCATGAAATTTATGGGTTTTAAGATTGTCGGGGGCATGAACGGGCACCCTCCCCCAGGGGGGGTTTGGTTTTGGGAGTGTGCGCAGAGTTTGACTTGTATGTGGGACTGGAGTTAGAAGGGTTTTGGGGGAGGGGGGCTTTGAGTGTGGATATTAATATGTGGATAAGCTTCCATATAGCATTCCCGTTTTTTGGGTGCTGTTTTTTTTGTATATACTGTGTGTGCATTTTTTGCTTAAAGAGTACTGGCACTGAAATTTTGGGAGGTTTTTTGTTTTTTTTAATATATTTGCTACAAATTGTTTTGGGTGCTTTGCACTGCATAGTGTAGGCCTGAGTTTTTGAAGGGTTTTTCGAGAGTGATTGTTATTTGTGTATTTAATAGTTTGGCATTAATTTTCTCCTGGGAATGCTGTTCACCCTTTTTGGCCTGAGAGTTTGAAAAGTTTTTTTTAAAAAGAGAATGAGCTTTATCCCTTGTATTTCGTTGTGTTTTTTTGGGTTGAAGGGGCAGTCACCGATAATGCACTTTTTGACCTTTTGGGGCTGAGAGCGGGGGAAAGCATGTTCTGTGCGCAAGTAAAATTGTGTATTTTGGGTTTTAAGTATTGTGCATTGGTGATTTATAGTACTGTCACAATTTGATGGGGTTTCCCTGTGTCGAATATACTAGCGTAATGTTGTATGTGGGCTTAGTTTTAAATTATGCGACCTGCGAGTGTAAAATTTTTAAAAAATTTTTGGTAACACTTTTGTTTTTAAAAGGTGAGTTGAATATAGTGGAAGAGTAATGAAACTAGGTAAAAATGTCTTACCCTTTTTGTTAAATGTTATTTTTACTTTGGGTGCTGAGTACCATAATACAGATTAATAAAGTTGGTAGAATTCCCGACAATATGTAAAGTAAAAGGACAAGTGCACTAATTGCATTTTTTGTGGCAACCTTTCGCTCCCGGAGTTTTATCAACCATTACAAACAACAGGGAACAGGGGGTATATATAGGTCAGAGTGAAGCAATAAGTGGTAGTGAGTAGTGAAAAAGTAGTGAAATACAATTGTTAGAATTTTTGTTTTTACTACTACTACTACTAACTAAAACTACTTTACTACACTACTACTACTATACTACTACTACTACTACTACAAGTACTACTACTGTACTACTACTACTTTTTTCATACTGCTACTACTACCACAGTTTGCACCTCACCTGAACCTATATATACCCTCTGTGTCCTTATTTTGTAATGGCATAAAAGCTCCTGAAGACGAAACTTTGCCACAAAAAAATTTCCCCAAATTATTTGCATTGTGTCCTTTTACTTTACAATACATGATGTTTTTTCTTGAACACGTAAACTACCTTTTTTTAATCAATTTTTCTTTGAAACCTTTATCAATTTTAAAGGGTTGAGACACCTAGTTGGGAGGAAATTATGTGAAATCAGTTTAGGTAACATCCATTTTTTTGGTAATTGTTGGGTTTGTTAATAGTGGGTGATTGGTAACAACGGAAAGGGTTAAAATACGCTGTGTGTAAAAATTTCTGCAATGAATTCTGGTTTTAAAAGGTTTTTAGTGGTTGTTACATCATCAAGGGGGATGAAAATGGCTGTATCTGAGGTACAGTTTATGTACCTTTTCGAGGGAGTGTAGATAACAGTGTTGTTCAATTGTGTACTTTGATGGGTAGTCCAGCGGGTTTGGGTTTAAAGGACGGGATGAGGGAACAGGGGGGGGGTTTTTTGTACCCCATGGAGTTGTAAGTGTGGGTGTAAAGTTAGCTGTAGGTAGGATCGTTTAGTTATAGCTCTAATGGTTTTTTATATTTTCTTTTTTAATGTCAAGTTTTAAATAAAATATAATCTTTTTCCCATCCCCATATCCGACATAGCAAAGGATGTCACCCCAGCACCGTTTCTTCCTTTTTCAGTGACACCCGAAACTGCATGACAGTGTCTTCCATTGCAGACCTGCAAGGCTCCAGGCGGACATCAACCCAAAAATTTCAGTGGGCGCAGAAAACAATATGAAGTTCAACGATAGAAATTTCAAATTTCTCAATTGGTAAACATGAGGAAATTAAAACTTCATCAGAGTACAAAAAAAATTCGGGCCCCAAAAAAAAGCGAAACACCAACGTCAAAGACCTGGGAGTGATTTGTGGGGATTCACCTTCAAGGGCCCCTAAAATTGTATCAATCGCATTCTAGAAAAAAAGACAGGAGGATAATGGGAACCTTCAAAAAATGGGGGGCCAAGCCCGATACACTCTCGGCACTTGTTCTATCAGGGTGGAATATTTCTGCAACCCAACAGCACCTTTTAAGGCAGGGGAAATTGCCGACCTAGAAAATGTACAGAGAAATTTACGGCGCGCATAAAGGAGATAAAAAACCTCAATTACTGGGGGGCGCTTGAGGTTTCTAAAACCCGTATTCCCCGGAACGCAGGGGGGAGATACATGATTATATACACCTGGAAAATCCTACGAAAACAAAAACTTGGCGACGATGCCCCCCCCCCCCCAATGAAAAAAAGGGGTTCACTACACTTAAGGAAACCCAAAAATAAGTGTCAGGGGCCCCAGACTGTTCAAAAGCCCCCCACACACATAAGGGGATTCAAAAGACCCCTCAGTCTTCAAGCTGGCACGGACAAGCACCTAAAAACAGTTCCGATCAGCCGGGGTGTGGCTCGTACGTTGGTTTGCGTGCACCACAGCAACAGCCTTTGATCAGGCGGTCCACCAGGGGGCCTGGTCACAGACCCGGGGGGCGGGGGGGTTTACCCCCCAAACTCTCTCCAGGTAAACTCCAGGAAACTCCAATGAGTGCTATAGGGGTGGCAGTATAAGTCAAGCAGAAGCAATAGGACAGGAAGCCCGGCAATAGCAAACCCCTGGTCACCACACACGGGGAAGTATAAAACGAAAAAGGGGGCACTAGTCAGCCCCTTCCCATAGATGGGGGAAAACGGGCGCCCACAAAACAAAAAGAAAAGGTAGTCACCCTATCGGAGTCGTGTATTCCGTCTCTGCCACAATGCCTTCACTGTTCTGACCACGACACGCTTTCGATGGGTTGGAAAGTGAGGCCTCGTGAGTACCAAGGCTCGTATTAAAAACCCTCCAGGAAGCAAGCCTTTCCCCCAGGCATAACCATACTCGCAGTTACGATTTAAAGAGTGGGTGGCCTACCCCTTTCCACGTTTTGGGATGACAGCCCTGTAAAATCCCTAGTAAATCCCCCGTACATTCACCCTTCCCTACATTGGTTTCCCTGCAGCCATGTTTTTGGAGCCTTCTCAGTTCAAACCCTGAGGGCATCTCAGGTTTTTCCCCGATGGAAATGGGAAAAACAACACTGGAGCTTTAGGTTTGGGGCGGAAGTTTAGGGAAAATTCCTATGTCGATGACATTTTTTTTCCCTGGTGATTTGCTTGTTGGGCTCAAAACATGGCAAACCTCAAGATTTGGTTAAACCCCCCGAAGTGGAAAATGAATTTCGACAGGGTGGATGCGCCCTTCAGAGCATTTTGTGTAGGGTACACTACGTGCTACTCAGTCCTGAGTTGTCCCCAAAGTCGGAAACCTAGAAACGAGGGTTTCCTAGTAGCCAGTTCTCCCAGAAATTGGGGTTTGTCCTGCCAACCTCGTACGGGAAAAATGCCACTTTACCTCCTGACCGTAAGTACAATTAGATAACCCAGTCTGGGAAGCCCGTCTAAACTCCATTTCCTCACTCTGATGAAGAGGGGGAGTGGTTTAAACCCATAGCCTGACGCCCCTGAGTTGACTTGTGTCATAATTCCGTGAGAAAAGTTAAGCTTGTACAAATATGACTTCTTTGTCAGCTAGCTCTCTCGCTCTCTTTTGGGGTATTGAACAGAGCTTTTTAAAAGGGGCCACATGCATCGACTGCGATACGGCAGAGCCAAGGGGCCCTCTTCACATCTTGTACACTGTACGATGTGATGACTGCAAGTTTTGAGTTTTTAATTTCACAGTAGGGAAATTTTGCCCTAAGGAAAACACCTCCCTGTCAACCCTTGCCCGGTTCCCTCCCCGGAATGGAGGGCAAAAAGTACAGAGACCAGCTCGTAGGGGCATTCTCCCCGGCGATCTGCTACAGAACTTCCATCACCGGCCAGTCTGAGGATGACCCGCTGACAGAGTACCCCCGAAATTTCCCAAAAATACTCCATGTTCTTAATAGTGCCCATTCCCTGGGAGCCCTAGATGGTGAGCTCATGGGGTTTTTCCCCTTATTTTCACTGTATCCCTCTTGATAAAGCCCCCAAAAACCCATTTTTTAAAGTTTTGCCTATGCTTTTCCCAGTACAAAGAGGCTTTGCTTTAAGAGCTCATTACGGATGCTCCTGATGGAGTTATTAGGATCTATTTTCCCTGGGTGCCCCACTCATCCTTGTTCCCAAAAAAGTGGAATCTGGCGTCCTGAATAGCCTGTTACAGAACATTGGCGATAACAAGGTTTTTCAACTCTTGATTCCCCCAAGGGTTTGGGCAAATTCCTCTTGATGACCTAATAAAAAACTAACTGCTTCTTTATGCCACCGGGCATATGTTAAAGAGGACGCCTTTCGGGTTATGGGAAAACCGTTACATTTAGTTGTTTGATGACACGATTTTCCACACTCTCCTAGACGGCACCCTAATGGGGCTACCTAGACGCTCTCATTTTGGGGTCCCAGAATGTATACCGGGAGCATACCTGGAGAGAGCTCCGGGGGTCAGTGCCCCTACGGCTCGGTCTGTGACCAGGCCTCTTGGTGGATTAGAGCCTGATCAACCAGGCTGTTACTGCTGGCTGCATGTAATCCAACTTACGAACTGCAGCCCGGTTGGCCAGGTGCTGACTTTAGGTGCCTATCCAGTGCCTGCTTGAAGAGCCAGGGGTCTATTGGTAATCCTCCTGATGTATGCTGGGAGGTAGTTGAACAGTCTTGGGCCCCCTGACACTGATTGTGTTGTCTCTTATTGCGCTAGTGGCACCCCTGCTTTTCATTGGGGGGATGTTGCACTGTCTGCCGAGTCTTTTGCTTTTGTTGGGAGTGATTTTCCTGTGCAAATTTGGTACTAGTCCCTCTATAAATTTCCAGATGTATATAATCATGTATCTCTCCCTCCTGCATTCTAGGGAGTACAAGTTTAGGAACTTCAAGCATTCCCAGTAATTGAGGTGGTTTATCACAGTTATACACCTATGAAGAATCACTGTGCATTTTCTAGGCCAGCAATTTCACCTGCCTTGAAAGGTGCTGTTAGTGTGCAGCAATATTCCAGCCTTGATAGAACAAGTGACATGAAGTGTGTCATCATGGCTTGGCATCCTTGGTTTTGAAGGTTCTCATTATTCATCCTGTCATTTTTGTAGCAGACGTGATTGACATCCCTACACATCTCGTAAAATTTGAGCAGGTACTGGTAAAACTAGCCAAGACTAATCTCAAAGTAAAACTCTCAAAATGCTAGTTCCTTAAGAAAGAAATAAAGTTTCTGGGCCACGTAGTGACTCAGAATGGCATAAGACAGACAAGCCCAAAATCTCGGCTGTGCAGAAATTCCCTAGACCTACGACGGTGGATGCTGCCCGCTCCTTCAAAAGCCTAGCTGGATTCTATCACACTTTCATAGCCAGATTTTCTACCAGAGCTATACCTTTGACTCGACTTTTCAAGAAAGATGTCCCCTTTGAGTGGACGTGTGACCAGGAAAGAGCTTTTGTTGTACTTAAAAATAGGTTAACATCAGCCCCAGTTCTTAGATTACCTGATTTCACCAAGGAGTTTACTTTGATGACAGATGCCAACAAAATCGGCGTTGGTGCAGTCTTGTCACAGGAATCCAATGGTAAGCAATGGCAGTTTCATCAGGGATGGGTACTAGCTCACAATACCGTGTCAAGTTATCCACCATTACAAGCAGGTGTTTATTACCCCTCTCCTAGGCCGAGAAGTCCTTTCAACAGGTCGACAGAAGTTCACTCCCAGGGCTCCAAGCTCATACGATGGCTAAGGCTTCTAGCTCTGTCACTGAGTAATTGACTTCAACTTTGGTATGAACACGGCTAGCATAAGCTTATGCTAGCTCCACACCATCCTGCGAGTAATACCCTTGCTGATTGTACAAATCGCAAGGTACTACAGGTACCACATGGGATGAGGTCATTCCTGATGTGCAGTGTACCCTAAACACTTCACACAAACAGCCTGATTAGTGAGACGCCCCATTTTGCATTGTATGGCTGTGACAAGTGTTTGCCATATGAAATTCTGTTTGCTCCACCTCAGCCTACTTGTGACACTGACAACGTCATCATCAACAAGATGCGGACTACACAGCTTGTCTTTCAGGGAGTATGAGAAAATCTTAAGAAAGCAACTGATAAGTTTACTTCTAATCATAATGCTATTGCTAAAGAGAGTAAGGTTGAACCAGGTTGCAAGGTAATGTTGCAAAATCCTACGCACATTCACAAATTAGTCGTTCCTAACCGTGCTTTCCGACAACTCCATGGCAAAAAGTGCGAGGTGAGGGAGATTGCCAAAGGAATGATCGAGGAAGCTCACCTTGACCACATGAAGTACATTGAAAACGTGCAAGCCGAGGCTGAGCTGGAGGAACGTGCGTTGCAAGGCCACAACCTTACTGTTACACCTGTATCACTCTGTGGCGGCTGCACACCCTGCCTCCCCTCTCCTGCAAACCCCTCTGTGGCTGTTGCACACCCTGCCCTCCCCCCCTCCTGCATCACTCGTGGCGGCTTAAAACCCTCCCCCCCTCTCCTGCATCACTCTGTTTTTTGGCCCGGGTGCACACCCTGCCTCCCCTCCTGCATTTACTCTGTGGCGGTGAACCACCCTGCCCCCTCTCCTGCATACTCTGTTTGGGGGCCCGCAAACCCTCCCTCCCCCTCTCCTGCATAAATCTGTGGCCCGTTCAACCCCCCCCCCCTTCCCGCATCACCCGGGGGCGGCTGCCCCACCCCCCTCCCCCCTCCTGCATCACTCTGTGGCGGCTGCACACCCTGCCTCCCCCCTCCTGCCTCACTTGTGGCGGCCCCCACCCCTGCCTCCCCCCTCCCGCATCACTCTGTGGGGGGTGGGAACCCCCCCCCTCCCTCTCCTGCAAACACTTGTGGGGTGCTGCCCACCCTCCCTCCCTCTCCTGCATCAATTTGTGGTCGCCGCACAAAACCCCCCTCCCCTCTCCCGTATACTCTGTTTTGGGCCCCTGCACAACCTCCCTTCCCCTTTTTTCCCTGCCCTAAATCTGTGGCTGCTGCACTTTTCCCCCCTCCCCTTTTCCCTTTCATACCTCTTGGGGTGCTGCAATCCTCCCTGCTCTCTTTTTGCTCACTCTGTTTGGGTGCTGGGCCCCCCTCCCTCCCCTTTCCCGCATCAAAATTTGTGGCGGGTGCCAACCTCCCTCCCCCCCCCTGCATCACTCTGTGGGTGCTGGGACAAACCTCCCCCCCCTCCGGGATCACTCTGTGGCCCGCTGCCAAAAACCTCCCTCCCCTCTTCCCGCCCTCACTCCCGTGGCTGTTGTACTTCCCTCTTTCCCCAAATTCGGGTTTACTCTGCCCGGGTGCCTGCCCCACCATCCTTTTCCTTTTCCTGTACCCACTCTGCTGCTGTGTACCCCCCTCCCTTCCCATCTCCTGCATCACTTGGGAGCCCTACAAAATTCACTCCTTCCCCCCTTTCCCGGATTATTTTCAGACCCGGGAATTCATCCTTTCCCCTTTTTCATGTATCACCCCTGCGGCCCCCCAGACACATCCTTCCCCTTTTCCCTGTATAAATCTGTGGACGCTGAACACATTCCTTTCCCTCTCATGTTTCACTCTGTGGCCAAATGCAGACACTTCTTCCCTATTTTGTGTCATCTGCAGGGGCGCTGCACCACAAAAAATTTTTTTCCCTCTCTTTTTTCCTCGCCCGTGCCGGCCCCAATCCCTTTCCCCTTTTCCCGTATCAAATTGCAGCTGCTTTCACACACTCCTTCCCAAACTCCCCGTAAACCCCTCTGCAGCCCGCGCACACCTCCCTTTCCCCTTCCTTTTTATCACTCTGCGCTGCCCGCCACTTCCCTTTCCCCTTTTCCCCGTATCACTATGCAGTGGCCCGAAAAAACTTTCCCTTTCCCCTCTCCCGTATCACTCTGCAGCTGCTGACACAATCCCTTTTCCCTCTCCTGTATCAAATCCCGCAGCTGCTGCCAAAACTCCTCCCCTTTTCCTGTATCAAATTGCAGCTGCTGGGACACACTCCCCCATTCCTGTTTTACTCTGCAGTGCTGCACACACCCCCTTTACCCTCTCCTGTTTCAATATTTCAGCTGCTGCCCCAAATTTTACTTCCCCTCTCCTTTTATCCCCTTTTGCCGGGCCCGCTGCAAAACCCCTTTCTTTCCCCCTTCCGGAACACTCTGCCCGTTTCCTGACCCTACCCACTTCCCCCCCTCATTTATCACCCCTGTGGCTGCCCGCACCAAACCTTCCCATTAATGTATCACTTGGGGGCTGCTGCACACAAATACTTCCCCCCCTCCCGGGATCACTTGAGTGGCCCGCACACACTCCTTCCCCCCTCCTGTATCACTCTGTGGCTGCCCGCTCACTTTCTTTAGATTTCCTGTATTTTCTTTTGCGGTTTTTCTGCCCAACCCCTCCTTTTCCCCCCTCTCTTTGGGATCACTCTGGCTGCTGCACCCCAATCCCTTTCCCTGCATGTATAAATATGCAGCTGCTGGGATGCCCCTAATTTCCCCCCCTTTTTGTATCACTCTGCGGCTGCTTTCATGCACTTACTTCACCCCTTTTGTATTTACTTGGCCCTCCCGGGTGCAAAACACTATTCATTCTTTCCCGTATCACTCTGCGGGCTGTGCAAAAACTACTTCCCCTCTCATGTGCACTTGTGCTGCTGCCAACTCCTTTCCCCCTTTTTATTTTATCCTCTGGTTTCCCCGCCCCACTACTTTCTCTTTCCTGTTTTCACTTTTGCGGCTGCTGCACACCAAATCCTTTCCCTTTTTTGGGTTTTACTCTGCGGCTTTCCCGGCACACACTTCCCTTTCCCCGTCATGTTTCAGTCTGTTTGGTGCTGCACACCACTTCCCTTCCCCCTCATTTTACACTCTGCAGCTGCTGCAAAACACTCCTTTTCCCCCCTCCCCGTAAATTAACTCTGTGGCTGTGCACAAATCTTTTACCAGATTTCCCCGTATTACTTTGCGGCTGCTGGGTCCCCTCCCACCCTTTCCGGAAAATCCTTTTTTTCCCTTGGGGGCCCAAAATTTTTTAACCCCACTCCTTTTAAATCCTGTATCCTCTGCGGCCCCCTGAAAAAAACTCCATTTCCCCCTCTCTGTTTCACCCCTGCCCGGGCACTGCAAACCCCCGTCCTTTCCCCTCTCCCTGTATAAATCTTTGGCCCCTCTGCACACACTCCTTCCCCTCTGTATATCACTTTCGTGCCCGCACACGCTGCCTTCCCCTCTTTTGGATCACCCTGAAAACCCCTGCAACTCTCCCTTTTTTCTCCGGGATCACTCCGTGGGCTGCTCTTAAAATCAGTCCTTTTACTCTCCTGTTTTCCCCTCTTTTGGCCCCCTGCAGGGCACTTCCCTTTCCCCCTTCTGTATCCCCGCCACGGCCACGGGACACCCCCCTTCCCCCCCTCCTGTATCAAAATTGCAGCCACTGCAACTCTTTCCCTTCCCCTGTCGTGTACACCGGGGCTATGACAAAACCCCTCCCTTCCCAAACTCCTGTTTTCAATTTTTTCGGGGGGTTTCCCCAAATGCTTCCCCTCCTGTATACTCCGGGGGCCGTTACACACAAATTCCCTTCCCCCCTCCTGTATCACTCCCATGCCCAACCCGTTTCACCCCTCCTTTCCGTCTCGTGTTTTTCATAATGGGCCGCTGCACACCCTCCTTCCCCCCTCCCCGTTCACCTGTGGGCCGTTACCACCCTTTTTTTCCCCTCCCCCTGTTCACTCCGATGCCACTTTTTCACCCTCCTTTTTCCCTTTGTGTATCATTACGGCCGGTGCACCAAACCCCCCTTCCCTTTTTTACTCTTTTTATTCTCTGGTGTTTTACAAAATTTTTTCACGTTCCCCCTGTTTTTACTCCCCTTTTTTGTTGCATGTATCGTTCCCCCTTCCCCGTATCAATTCTGCGCTGCTGTACTTCATCCTTCCCATTCATGTATCCCCTCTGTATATGTGCACCAAAAACTTTCCCTCTCTTGGGATAAAAATTTTGGTCACTCACAAAATCCTTCCCTTTTTCGGGGTTTTCACTCTGTGGACGCGGGAACCCCCACTCCTTCCCCCCCTCCTTTCTTTAATGTGCAAATTTGTTGGGACACGCCCCCCTTCAATTTAGTTTAAATTCCCCCTGCGGGTGACCAATCAATTTCCCTTTTCCTGTTTTTCACTCTGCGGTTTTGCTCAACCCCTTCCCCTCTCATGCATCACTTGCAGCTGTTTACACACTCTTCCCATCTCCTGTATCACTCTGCAGGAGCTGCTTTTGCTTTTTCTCTGTAACACTTTGGGTTGCTGCACCCCCCTTCCCCCCTACTGTTTACTCGGGATACTGCACACACTCCTTCCCCCCTTTATTTATCATCGCAGCTGCGCACACACTGCTTTCCTTCCGTATCACTCTGCAGATGGCAACTTACTTCCCATCTATGTATCACTCCCCGGCTGTGCCACACCCCTTTTCTCAAAATCTCCTGTAAACACCCCTTTCCCCCGGTATTTTTCCCCCAAAAACTCTTCCCCCCATCCCCCTTTAACCCCCATTTTTGCACCCCCTGACACTTCCCCCCCCTATCCCCCGGGTTTTTTTTCCCCCCCCAACAGCGCTTGCACAACTATTCCCCTCTCTGTATCACTCGGGGGCCCCACCACTCTTCCCCTCTAGATCCTCTGCGCTGCTGCAACCCCCAACTTCCCCTATCAGTATCACCCTGGGGCTGTGCAAACATTCCCCTTCTGATCACTCGTGCTCACCCCGCCCTACTTTCCCCCCTCTGACACTCTTTTGCGGCTTTCTGCACACACTCTTTAGTCCTGATCCTCTGGGTCGTGACACTTTTTCCCCTCTTTTCACTGGCGCTTCACACGTTTTTTCCCCCTTTATCACTCCAGCCACTGACACCCTCCCTTCCCCTCCTTTGTATCATTTTTCCCTGCACACATCCCTTTCCTTCCTGTATCACTCTGGGCCCGAACCCCCCTTCCCTCTTCCTTGCACTGTTTCCGTGACACTGTTCTTCCCCTCTTTTTATCATCCCGGCCCTGTCAAACCCTTCCCTTCCCTCTCGATCAATCTTCCCGCTGACCACTTTCCCCCTCCTGTATCACTCTGCGCCGCTGCACACCCTCCTTCCCTCTCCTTCCAGTCGTGTATCCTCCGGCCCTGTTTCACCGCCTTTCCTTTGTTATCATTTGTGGGGTGCACACCTCCCCCTCTCTTTCACTTGAGCCTGACCCCCTTCCCCCCCATGTATCACTTGCAGCCGCTCACCCTTTCCCTCTCTTACACTTGCGGCCTTAGCACTCTTCCCCTTCTGTATCACTCTGCCTGTGAGCACTACTTCCCCTTAGTATACCTGCGCTGCTGCACCTCCCTTCCCCCTCTTTTGTTTACTTTGGGCCTGACACCCCCTTCCCCTCCCCTTTTCACTCTCGCTGACTCCCCTTTCCTCTCCTTACCCGTTTCGCCTTTAAAACATTTTCCCTTTCCTCTGTATCACCTGCCCTGCTGGCCATACTTTTCCCTTTCAGTACCTCGCGGGGCTTTAAAACTATTCCCTCTCATGTATCACTTGGGCTGCTGCCCCACTTTTCCCCTCTCTTTTCACTTGCGCTGCTGCAAACCTCTTCCCCTCTTGTATCTTGCGCTGCTCACACATTTTTTTTCCCTCTCAGTATCCTTTTGCGGGTGCTGCACACACTACTTCCCCCCCTGATCCCCTGTGCTGCACACCTATTTCCCCTTAATTTTCACTCGGGGGCTGTGCCCATCTTCCCCCCTCATTTTCCCCTTTGGTTGCACACACTCTTCCCCCCTATGATCCTCCCTTTCTGCGCACACACACTTCCCCTCTCATGTATCCTCTGGGGCCCGCTACACACTACTTCCCCTTCATGTATCTCTCTGTCTGGCCACACTACTTCCCCTTCATGTTCTCCGCGGCTGCTGCACACACATTCCCCTGTTTTCTGCGGTGCCAACCTCTTCCCCCCCCTCAGTATCCTCTGTGGTCCAACCTACTTCCCCTCTCATGTACCTCGCGCTGCTAACACTACTTCCCCCTCATGTATCCCTGCCTGTCAACATACTTCCCCTCTCATGTATCCTCGCCTGCTCACACACACTTCCCCAAACTCCTAAAATCCCCTCAGCCCGGGGGTCTGCCATACTTCCCCTCCATGTTCACTCTGCGGCGGACCCTACTTCCCCTCTCATTTCATTCCTGCTGCACCCTATTCCCCTCTCATGTATCACTCTGCGGGTGCTGCACGCACTACTCCCTTATGTATCACTTGCTGCTGCTGCACAACTATTCCCTCTCATGTTCATCTGCAGTGCTGCACCAACTCCCCTCTTGTATCACTCTGAGCTGCTGCACGCACTACTTCCCTTATGTACACTTGCGCTGCGCACGCACTCTTCCCTTCATGTATCACTCGCAGCTGTGACGCATACTTCCCCTCCTGAATCACTCTCAGTGCTGCACGCACTACTTCCCTTCATGTATACTCTGCAGCTGCTGCACACAATTCCCCTTATGTATCATGAGTGCTGCCACCTATTCCCTCTCATGTATCACTGCAGCTCTGACCATACTCCCCTCTCTGTATCACTGCAGCGTGCAACACTACTTCCCTCTCTGTCCCGCGCTGCTGCAACACTACTCCCTCTCAGTATCACTGCAGCTGTGCACACACTACTTCCCTCTCTTTCACTGCAGTGCTGCATACACTACTTCCCTCTCATGTATCAACTGCAGCCGCACCACTGCTTCCCTCTCATGTATCACTGCCAGCTGCCACACCTATTCCCTCTCATGTATATGCAGCTGCTGCACACACTACTTCCCTCTCATGTATCACACTGCGCTGCGCACACACTACTTCCCTCTCATGACACTCGCTGTGTGCAACACTACTTCCTCTCTGTATCACTCTGCAGCTGCTGCACGCATACTTCCCCTTCATGTATCACTGAGCGCTGCACACATACTTCCCTTCATGTATCACTGCAGCTGCTGCCACACACTCCCCTTCATGTATCCACTGCAGTGCTGACACATATTCCCTTCATGTATCATTGCTCGGCACACACTACTTCCCTCTCAGTTTACTCTGCGGCTGCACGCACTACTTCCCTCTCATGTACACTCTGCAGGCTGACCACTATTCCTTCATGTATCCTGCAGCTGCTGCACACATCTTCCCTCTCATGTATCACGCAGTGCTGCACACACATTCCCCTCTTTGTATCACTCAGCTGCTGCACACACTACTTCCCTCTCATGATCCACGCAGCTGCTGCACACACTACTTCCCTCTCATGTATCACACTGCAGCTGGACACACTATTCCCCTCATGTACACGCAGCTGCGCACCACAATTCCCCTCTCATTATCACACCAGCTGCTGACACACTCTTCCCCTCTCATGTTCACCTGCAGCTGCTGCACACACTTCCCCCTCATGTATCACACGCAGCTGCTGCACACCTACTTCCCTCTCATGTATCACACTGAGCTGCTGCAACACTACTTCCTCTCTGTATCACTTGCAGCGCTGACACACTACTCCTCTCATGTATCACTGCAGCTGCTGCACACACTACTCCTTCAGATCACTCTGGTGCTGCACACACTTTCCCTTCATGTACATCTGCAGCTGCTGCACACTATTCCCTCTCATGTATCACTCTGCAGCTGCTGCACACATACTTCCCCTCTCAGTATCACTGCAGCTGCTGCCACATACTTCCCTTCTGAAATCTGCAGCTGCTGCACCATATCCCTTATGTTCCTCTGAGCTGCGCACAACTACTTCCCCTCTCAGTACATCTGCAGCTGCTGCACACACTATTCCCCTTCATGTACACTGCGCTGCTGCACACAACTTCCCTCCATGTACACTTGCTGTGCTGACACACATTCCCTCTCTTATCATCTGCAGCTGCTGCACGCACTACTTCCCTCCATGTATACTCTGCAGTCTGCCACACTACTTCCCTTCAGTATCACTCTGCAGTGCTGCACACACTACTTCCCCTCATGTATCCTCTGCAGCTGTGCACACACTATTCCCCTCTCATGTTTCCCGCACGCTGCAACTACTCCCCTTTATGTATCACTGCACTGCTGACAACTACTTCCCCTCTATCTATCATCAGTGCTGCCACACTACTTCCCTTCATTATCATCTGCTGTGCTGCACACACTACTTCCCCTTTATGTATCAGCAGCGCTGCAAAAACTACTTCCCTCCATGTATCCTCGCGCTGCTGCACCCTCTCCTCTATGTATCACTCTGCCTCTGCACACCTCCTTCCCCTCCGTTCACTTGCGGCTGCACACATACTTCCCTCTCTGTATCACTCTGCAGCGCTGCACACACACTCCCTCCATTATCACTGCGCGCTGCACACACTACTTCCCTCTCATGAACACTGCAGCTGCTGCCCACTACTTCCCTCTATGTATCACTGCAGCTTTGCCACAACTTCCCTCCAGTTCACTGCAGGCGCACACACTACTTCCCCTCTCATGTATCACTTGCAGCTGTGCACCACTATTCCCCTTCATGTTCACTCTGCGCGCTGCACGCAATACTTCCCTCTATGTATCACTCTGCAGCTGCTGCACGCACTACTTCCCTCTCATTATCATCTCAGCTGCTGCAGCACTCTTCCCCTCTCATGTATTACTCTGCAGCTGCGCACACACTACTTCCCCTCTCATGTATCACTTGCAGCTGCTGCACAGTCCTTCCCTCTCATATTCATTGCAGCTGCGCAACACTACTTCCCCTCGTATCACTTGCTGCTGCTGCAACATACTTCCCTCTCATGTATCACTCTGGGAGCCCTGCACACGCTCCTTCCCTTCCTGTATCACTCTGGCTGCTGCACCACTTTCCCTCTCATGATCACTCTGCAGTGTGCACACATACTTCCCTTCATGTTTCTCGCGCTGCTGCAAATACTTCCCCTCTCATGTATCACTCTCTGCGCTGCAACATACTTCCCTCCTGACACTTGCAGCGCTGCACACACTACTTCCCTCTCATGTATCCTCTGCTGCTGCTGCACACCTATTCCCTCTCTGTATCACTCCTGCTGCTGCACACACTACTTCCCCTTCATGTATCATCGCGCTGCTCACACACTCTTCCCTCTGTATCACCTGCTGCTGCTGCACACACTACTTCCCCTCTTGTATCACTCTGCATGCGCCGCACTACTTCCCTTCATGTATCCCTCGCAGGTGCTGCAACACTACTTCCCTTTAGTATCATTGCTGCTGCTGCACAACTACTTTTCCCTCCCTGATCCTCTGCAGCTGCCAACACTACTTCCCTCTAGTATCACTCTGCTGCTGTGCACACACTACTTCCCCTCTCATGTATCACTCACAGCTGTCACACATACTTCCCTCTCATGCTCATCTGCTGCTGCTGCACACACTATTCCCTCTCATGTATCACTTGCTGCGCTGCACACACACTTCCCTCTATGTATCCTCTGCTGCTGCGCACACACTATTCCCTCTATGTATCACTCTGCTGCTGCTGCAACACACTCCCCCTCATGTTTACCTGCACTGTGCACACACTACTTCCTTATGTATCACTCTGTGCTGCTGCAGCATTACTTCCCTCTCATGTATCACTTCAGCTGTGCCGCATACTTCCCTCTCATTATCACTCGCAGTGCTGCACAACTACTCCCCTCTCAGCATCACTCTGCACTCTGCACACACTATCCCCTCTCAGTATCACTCTCTGCTGCTGCACCACTATTCCCTTCATGTATCCTCTGCAGCTGTGCAACACTATTCCCTCTCATGTATCATCTGCAGCTGCGCACACATACTTCCCTCTATATCACTCTCATGCTGCACGCATACTCCCTCTCAGTTCACTTGCAGTTTCCGCAATATTCCCCTTCATGTTATCGCAGCTGTGCCACAATTTTTCCCTCTAGTATCACTGCAGCTGCTGCCACACTACTTCCCCTTCATGTATCATGCAGGCTGCACACATACTTCCCTTATGTTCATGCAGCTGCTGCACACACTACTTCCCTCTCATGTACACTGCGCTGCGCACACACTATTCCCCTCTAGTATACTGCAGCGCTGCAACACTACTTCCTTCTATGATCCTGCAGCTGTGCACACACTATTCCCTCTCAGTATCACACTGCGCTGCGCACACACTGCTTCCCTCCATGTATCACGAGGGCACACACTACTTCCCTCTCATTATCATGCAGCGCTGCCACACTCTCCCTCTCATGTATCACTGAGCTGTGCACACACTACTCCCTCTCATGTACACTCTGCTGCTGCTGACACATACTTCCCTTCATGTACACTCTGCAGCTGCTGCGCATACTCCCCTCTCAGTATCACTGCAGCTGCGCACAACTACTTCCCCTATGTATCATGCAGCTGCTGCACCACACTTCCCTCTCATGTATCACACTGCAGTGCTGACACACTACTTCCCTCTCGTATCATCTGCTGCCTGCACACACTACTCCCTCCAGTATCACTCTGCAGCTGCTGCCGCCTATTCCCCTCTCATGTATCATCGCAGCTGCTGCACACACTATTCCCTCTCAGTATCACTGCAGCTGTGCACACATATTCCCTCTTTACACTGCAGTGCTGCAACATACTTTCCCTCTTATGTTCACTGCAGTGCTGCACACACTACTTCCCCTCTCATGTATCACACTGCAGCTGCTGCACACACTACTTCCCCTCTCATGTATCACACTGCAGCTGCTGCACACACTACTTCCCCTCTCATGTATCACTGCAGCTGCTGCACACACTACTTCCCCTCTCATGTATCACACTGCAGCTGCTGCACACACTACTTCCCCTCTCATGTATCACACTGCAGCTGCTGCACACACTACTTCCCCTCTCATGTATCACACTGCAGCTGCTGCACACACTACTTCCCCTCTCATGTATCACACTGCAGCTGCTGCACACACTACTTCCCCTCTCATGTATCACTCTGCTGCTGCTGCACACACTACTTCCCCTCTCATGTATCACTCTGCAGCTGCTGCACACACTACTTCCCCTCTCATGTATCACTCTGCAGCTGCTGCACACACTACTTCCCTCTCATGTATCACTCTGCAGCTGCTGCACACACTACTTCCCTCTCATGTATCACTCTGCAGCTGCTGCACACACTACTTCCCCTCTCATGTATCACTCTGCAGCTGCTGCACACACTACTTCCCCTCTCATGTATCACTCTGCAGCTGCTGCACGCACTACTTCCCCTCTCATGTATCACTCTGAGCTGCTGCACACTTACTTCCCTCTCATGTATCACTCTGCTGCTGCTGCACACACTACTTCCCCTCTCATGTATCACTCTGCAGCTGCTGCACACACTACTTCCCCTCTCATGTATCACTCTGCTGCTGCTGCACACACTACTTCCCCTCTCATGTATCACTCTGCAGCTGCTGCACACACTACTTCCCCTCTCATGTATCACTCTGCAGCTGCTGCACACGCTACTTCCCCTCTCATGTATCACACTGCAGCTGCTGCACACACTACTTCCCCTCTCATGTATCACTCTGCAGCTGCTGCACACACTACTTCCCCTCTCATGTATCACTCTGCAGCTGCTGCACACACTACTTCCCCTCTCATGTATCACTCTGCAGCTGCTGCACACATTACTTCCCCTCTCATGTATCACTCTGCAGCTGCTGCACACACTACTTCCCCTCTCATGTATCACTCTGCAGCTGCTGCACACACTACTTCCCCTCTCATGTATCACTCTGCAGCTGCTGCACACACTACTTCCCCTCTCATGTATCACTGCAGCTGCTGCACACACTACTTCCCCTCTCATGTATCACTCTGCTGCTGCTGCACACACTACTTCCCCTCTCATGTATCACTCTGCAGCTGCTGCACGCACTACTTCCCCTCTCATGTATCACTCTGCAGCTGCTGCACACACTACTTCCCCTCTCATGTATCACTCTGCAGCTGCTGCACACACTACTTCCCCTCTCATGTATCACTCTGCAGCTGCTGCACACACTACTTCCCCTCTCATGTATCACTGCAGCTGCTGCACACACTACTTCCCCTCTCATGTATCACTCTGCAGCTGCTGCACACACTACTTCCCCTCTCATGTATCACTCTGCAGCTGCTGCACACACTACTTCCCCTCTCATGTATCACTCTGCTGCTGCTGCACACACTACTTCCCCTCTCATGTATCACTCTGCTGCTGCTGCACACACTACTTCCCCTCTCATGTATCACTGCAGCTGCTGCACACACTACTTCCCCTCTCATGTATCACTTGCAGCTGCTGCACACACTACTTCCCTCTCATGTATCACTGCAGCTGCTGCACACACTACTTCCCCTCTCATGTATCACTCGCAGCTGCTGCACACACTACTTCCCCTCTCATGTATCACTCTGCAGCTGCTGCACACACTACTTCCCCTCTCATGTATCACTCTGCAGCTGCTGCACACACTACTTCCCCTCTCATGTATCACTGCAGCTGCTGCACACACTACTTCCCCTCTCATGTATCACTGCAGCTGCTGCACACACTACTTCCCCTCTCATGATACACTGCAGCTGCTGCACACACTACTTCCCCTCTCATGTATCACTCTGCAGCTGCTGCACCACTACTTCCCCTCTCATGTATCACTCTGCAGCTGCTGCACACACTACTTCCCCTCTCATGTATCACTCTGCAGCTGCTGCACACACTACTTCCCCTCTCATGTATCACTCTGCAGCTGCTGCACACACTACTTCCCCTCTCATGTATCACTCTGCAGCTGCTACACACACTACTTCCCCTCTCATGTATCACTGCAGCTGCTGCACACACTACTTCCCCTCTTATGTATCACTGCAGCTGCTGCACACACTACTTCCCCTCTCATGTATCACTCTGCAGCTGCTGCACACACTACTTCCCCTCTCATGTATCACTGCAGCTGCTGCACACACTACTTCCCCTCTCATGTATCACTCTGCAGCTGCTGCACACACTACTTCCCCTCTCATGTATCACTGCAGCTGCTGCACACACTACTTCCCCTCTCATGTATCACTCTGCAGCTGCTGCACACACTACTTCCCCTCTCATGTATCACTCTGCAGCTGCTGCACACACTACTTCCCCTCTCATGTATCACTCTGCAGCTGCTGCTGAAAACTTTACCATATCTACTTAATTTTTAATATTTTTTTTAATTGTATTTTCAACTTTTGACATGTTTGACACTACTTCCATTATGAAACATTGTTTAACAGAGTGGATAACACATCTTCAATCCTCAAATACAACGTGCTGAAACTGCTGCACAGCATGTTCTCCTCTATGTTCGACTGTGCAGTTCTGTATTTCCTGAATTCTTTCATGTACCTTTGTATGTGTCTGTAAAGCTGTATGTGTCTGTGTTGTCAGTGTGTACATGTGTGTGCTGAGATATGTCTGTGTGGTATCTTGCTGTGCTGTATGTGTCCTGTGTGTGTATGTCTGTGTGTGTTTGCAGCGCTGTGTATGTGTCCTGTTTGTATGTGTCTGTGTGTGTATACTCTGTGTTCGATGTGTGTAGGTCTGTATTGTCTGTGCATCACTGTATGCTTATGTCCTGTATGTTCTGTGTCTGTATTTTTGTATTGTAGTGTGTGTAGTGTCTGTATGGACGTGTCTGATGTTCTGTGTGTAGTGTCTGTATGTGCCTGTATGTGTCTGTGTCTGATGGTCTGTGTGTGATTGTGCTGTAGTGTATGTGTCTGTATGTGTTGTACTGACATGACTGTTGTGTCTGTAGTGTCTGATATGTATGTGTTTGTATGTTCTGTATGTGCCCTCTGTGTTCTATGTAGTGTGTATGTGTCCGTATGTGTCTGTCTGTGTGTGTATGTGTCAGTGTGTAATGGTCGTGTGTATGTGTCTATCATGTGTCAGTTGTGTCCTGTGTCAGTATGTGATTGTATGTGTCTGAGTGTCTGTAAATATTCTGTCTATGTATGCTGATTTGTATGTGTCTGTATGTGCCGTGTCAGTATTGTTATGTAGTCCTGATGTGTCTGATGTCTGTATGATCTGTAGTTCCCTGTATGTGTCTGATCTGT
The DNA here is from genome assembly GCF_026875155.1 of Cherax quadricarinatus. NCBI lineage: Eukaryota > Metazoa > Arthropoda > Malacostraca > Decapoda > Parastacidae > Cherax > Cherax quadricarinatus. The sequence goes on from NW_026505628.1 coordinate 26,593, forward strand.
AGTGCTGTACTCACCTATTGTACTCCCTAATTGTGGATTGCAGGGGTCGAGACTAGCTCACTGGCCCCTGCTCTTACACTGATCGCACTGTGATCCTCTCTCTCTCTGCTATCTGAGCTTTGTCATACCCTTCTTAACACTATGTCAGGTCTGCTCCACTACTCACTTGCCCTGGCATCCATTGCTGACACTCTATGACTCTGAATAAATACTTCCAACGTCCCTGTGACTCGTCTGATCTTCAGCTTCCAGTTGTGACACCCTTCCCTGGTCCCCTCTCATGGAAATCCTATCTCTGTCCACCTTGTCTATTCCCGCAGTATCATGTATGTCCGTTATCTGTCTCCCCGACCCTCTGTCCCCAGTATCGTCAGTCCGATTCCTACTTCCCTACGACATTCCCTTGAGTTCACTGGACTAGCCTTGTTGCAACCTTTACTTTCCTCCTAACTTCTGCGTGTTGACCAGGTTGGGTTCCAGACTGGTGCTGCATACACAGTATGGGCCTAACATACACAGTGTACAGTGTCTTGAACGATCTTATTACAGTATCGGAACGCTCTCTCAGGTTGCCAGGCCCCGTATGCTGCCAGCGGTTATTTGGTTGAGTTGCCTCCGTGATGGCTCGTGTTATGGTCACCCAGGCTTTCATCCCTGAGTGATGTCCTGTATCTTAGTCACTCTAGCCTATACTTGTCTGCGGTCCTTCTTTGCCTCCCATCTCATGACTTGCATTGGCTGGATTGATTCGAAAGCACGTACTGGACCACATGTCCAGCCTCCAGGTCTCTTTGCACCCTGCCTCATCCTCGTCGATTTAATTCTTTCAACTTCAGTCATCTGCGACAGGGACACTTAGTTCCATTCCTTCATCATGTCGTTCACATTCAAAAATGCATGGTCCTAGCTGACACCCTGTGGACCCCGCTCGTAACAGGCGCCCACTGATACCTCTTCACGTACCATGACTCGTGCTGCCACTGTCAGGTATTCCCTATCATTGCAGTGCCTTCCTTTACGTGTCCTGACTCCACTTCTGCATAGATCACTTGTGGGAACTGTGTCCAACCTACTTCCATGAACCTCCCCCCCCCTCTTTTTTTGTATACCCGGGGTTTAAAAATATTTCCCCCCCTTTTTAACCAGG